>OMNO01016943.1:0-15270 GCA_900303215.1 Trachyrincus scabrus | reverse complement strand
TGGGACAGGAAGTGCTTTTCGTCAGGTTTCAATCTGTCCCAGTGAGCCAGGTCCTTGGATAGATCCACCTGTTGAAAATGGACAGTTGGAAAAAGCCAAGAGTTCAGAGAATGTGTGTGTGTGTGTGTGTGTGTGTGTGTATGTGCACAGTGCAGTGCACATATAGTATTGCTTCTGTATCAATACTAAAAGTCCATTGTTTCTACTGAAAAAAGAGGTGTTGAAGGTGCAAGTACCCATAACCCATGTAAAAACAACTATGTATGCCTATATACAGTAGTTGATGTAGCAGATACGGATATAAACATTATTTTAAAAAAGTTTAGAAGATGTAAAATAACGTTCTTAAAAAAAGAGCCACACATAACACAAACAAGATCTGCATACATACCTCCTCAACTGTCCAGAAAGAAGCCTGTGCCTGCTTATACATCTTCCAAATGTCGGGATATTGGATAGGGAAGATGACGAAACGTCTTGGGTTTTCTCGGAGCAAGGGTTCATCTTCTACGTCTTTGTTCTTGAGGTGGTCTGAATGTGTATTAAGTTGCTCATTCTATAAAGAAATCCCAAAGTTGTTGTATTATATAGCATAGCAATCATTGGTTGTAGACTTAATGGATGGCGCTCTATATAAATGACCTTGTGCCTGTGATACTTTTGTCACTGCGCTTGCGGGATAGTTCTGTGTTAACACCTAAATAGTAAAACGTGATGAAATAAATACATTTGCTATTTAAAAAAAAAACATCGCCGAAGTTGAGGTAATAATCAAATAAGAGATCCCTTTTCAACTGCGGGCAGGCTTAACCATAAGCAGCCTTGTTTTAAGGGGTTGCAGTAAGGACAAAGTGACTAACGCCTATAAGCATCTGCAAGCACACTAGCACCAAAGTAAACACGGATTGACACTAAATGTAACGTTATATACTTAATGTAACGTTATAAAGGCACATGGCAGACAAAGCTGACGAATAGTAGCCTATGCGATGCATAAAAATCAGATAGCTGCAGTGCTTACCATTGAACCATTCGCGTGCGTCATACTCGTCGACGTGCAGGTCCTACAAAAAAGACGTGTTGTTCGCAGAATTATTGTGATCAATCTAATCAAATGCCTTCTACTGCACTGGTACGAGTTTTCTTCCGCATATCGACGTCATTTAAGTTGTTTGTGTTTTAAAGCTACAACCGAAGGACATACAGGAGGTACTGCGCCTCTAGCGGTCGGTCAATGCAACTTTAATTCTGAACGATACTATTGTGTGAAAATGCATGGTCTAATATGGGAAAAATGAAGCATTTCTTAATTAGTTAGAGCTCAAATTTTATTTAATTGGTCCGCCCTGGTATATCTGCAATAAATGTAATAATTTCCATGTATAAATAGGCACTGCAATTGATGGATATACATCCTTTCTGGAAAAAAATATGTTTATTGTAAACAGAAGAATTTGGGAAGGCTTTTACTAAAATAAAACACTGTACAATTGAGGAGCTGGATGTCAAATCTTGATGGTAGATACATTTGCAGGATTTGTGTGAGCCAAACAGAAAATCCAGAGTGCTAGGCTCCAAAATTGTGTATCGACAACCGGAACATGTCGTTTGAGCAGCCCCATGAGCCCAGTTCATTCCGCAACTGAAACACTTGCTGGAAGCCCATAACTGGATCATTATCTGCCTATTGGAGGGAGGGAAAACAAATATGACCACATTTATATATTTCTAAAACACGAGGAGAGAGGGTTACGATGGTTTAATCACCCAGAACGGTATGGTCCTTTAAGATGGGTACAATGAGAAATAAGTGTTAAGTGTAGCGAGGGAAAAGAAAAAATAACAACTCATAAATAAAAGTACAGATTATGAACATGGGGGTCTGGGCAAATGTGTAGAATGTTTCAAAGTAATTTCCTCTGACAGTAAATACAAACAGCTTCACAAGACAAAACTTTAAGGAGAGAAACACTCACCTTTAGCTGTCCCATCACCATAACAATAATACAATTATCTGGTGTGGGCTGGCAGTCCTGTTTCGTAATATTGTGTTGAATGGTTTTGAAAGGCAAGTTCTGTGAGTGCCAGGGTGGATGAAAAAAAAGGTATTATTAGTCAGAAAACTGAACAAACGACTAACCGTCATAACAGAGTGTATGGTCCAAAGACACCTACGGTTAGTTTGTTTACGATGACCTCCTTCCCGTGGAACATCTCTCCTTCCCAGGTCATCCAGGCTGATTGATACTAACCAAACAAATCAAACAACTGTTGTGAGGGTTGTGCCACTTGTGACCAGTGGAGTTTGCAGAGAACACAGGATAAAGATTGGATCATGCTTTTTGAAGAACACCTATTCTTTTTTTAAATATATGTTTTATGCCTTTATGGACAGGAGAGTGGAGAGACTGGGAAGTGGGTTGAAAGAGAGAGGGCAAGTCATATTGAAGGATATTGCAGTGCTATGTTCATCAGTGTGAACAATCACTTCAGAAAGCCAATTGACAGGCAACACAGTCTAAAAATACAGCATGTCATTAAATGAGACCAAATATTGGGAGGAGACAAACTTACATAGAGTTCGCCCAGTGACGACCTGTTGCCAGTGTCAAAGCGGGAATAGTACAGATTGATGAATTCCTCCCCAATCTTCTGCCAATCTGGCCTTTCATCAGCCATGGTTTAAAATGGAGCTGTGGACCTGAAAAAGGAGAAAATGGCCTCAAATTAAGTGTAAGCAGTAGATACTTGAGGGATATGTTCAAAGCCTGTAAACATAAACAGATATAGATAAAGTTAGATATGCGCTACCAAAACTCACCATGTAGTTAACACTTGTTGTGCACTTGTGCACAACCATTTTGGAAAACAACATTCTTCTGACATTGAACACAAAGGTACCATTTTATTTACAAAACGGACATGTCATTAGGGATGCACTAGTATGCATTATTAACTTGTGTGTACTTGTGACAGTGCCGAGACAATATAACAATAAGCCTACAGAGTACAATGGGTTCCCTTGCCAAAAGAGGCTTACTAAAATACAGTTCGGCCCATCTCTCTAGATATTTTTTCTATATCCAGTCATTCAATTGTCGATCAAGTAGCCTACTAAGGAGTAACTGGACAGGATTTTTCTCAGGGGCCTATTCCTTTGGTCTTTACATTAGGTAGTTACAAAGCATGTCAGTTTGTCAGTCACTACATTGGGATTTTAAGTTTGAATGTGTTCACTACAAAACAGCAACAGCATTGTTGCCTAGTATTTTTTTCACACTGGTTAAATTGCATGCATAGATTTCGTGCCATGTCATCTTCTTCTCTTGCAATTAGGCGAGCAGAACCAAAACACGGTGTAATACCGCCACCCAGTGGTTTAGAGGATAAATACATTCTACTCTGGACAGGGGCTGCCATTGGTCCAGTTACCCCTACAAAAAAACAAAACTATACAATGCTATGTTGCGGCTCACTCCACCCAGCCCTGTAAGCAGGTTTACAGATACCATTTTGACATGTGATTTTCATTTTACTTGCATTTTTTCCTGTTTATACAGTGGCCATGTCATACCATAGCCATAATGCATCTTTAGTAGCCTATGTGTTGACGTGAATTGTATCATTTTACCCCGATATACCTCCACCGACTTTTCAAGTGTCCCTTTGGCCCTGTATTGTCCAGTCTCCTAGAATCAATGTGAACTTGACTTTCCTCCCCGGTGGTACAAACTGTACTCATTCGCGATTGTTCACTTTATCAGCATAACCGAGATCCCATCGAAACGCTTTCACAAGCCGGATTTACACGATTAGATATTAACTGCTTGGTTGACATACCGGTTGCAAAAAGTTGATCTGAATAACCTCCACCCCGGTAGGTAGCGAGTAGTAAAGGCTAACGTTTGACTGAGTGGTTGGTAATATATAGCATGTATAGTATAACATAATATAATAATAACACAGCGAAGTGAGCCGATCGCCATAACAACTGTGCAGCCTCGGTGTTTCATTCAACACAGTTTCAAATGCGGGGACAAATGAACTTTAGGCGACTTCATGAAAAACTGTTGGCTCGAATAACACCACTTTTGAGTATTCGTAAAAACAGCGTATACGCCATTAGAAACAGATTACTGTTATTATTGAGTTAAATTGTGCAAATAGACCCCCAGACTTATGACAACCCCGCGTTGTGACTCCAACAATGTGAGCTACCACAGTAGCTAACGCTACTTCTTCCGGAGCCTGGAAGTTAAGTTTTTACTGTCCTACAAGACGCGTATCCTTGTAATACAGCATTCGGCGTTTTTCCAAACGCGTTACGAACACACGAGTGTCTAGTGTTTCCAAAATTAACGCTTTACCTTACAGAGAAGTTTAAGTTAGAAATCAGTATTCGATCCAGCGTGGAGGAAAACCCTCGGGAGGTTCCCGCTTCATCCGGGTTATTGCAGAGGCGTGACGTCATGTAGACCCCGACCAATAGCTGTGGTGGTGCTTATAAAAAGAGGGGGGGCAACCAACCGACTTATTATACATAAATTATATACCTATATATACGATATGTAACTGATTTATACAGGATTGATAGATTTTGTCTACCAGGATTCACAGAAAAGGATTCACTCTCACAAAGAAATACATTATCCACAATAACTTTTCTGACTTGGAATGAGTATTCAATGAAAATGTATCTGCTTTATTGGGGCACCATTTGGGGTATAACAAATCATGTGATCACTGTTGATTTCTTTTTCTCGACTCTACATTTCATACAATTGCACTAAATCAAACGAGCTCCAATGCTGCTCTTCTCAGTCTCTGCAGAATGTGACACTCCTTAAGTGTGTGAGTGCAGTTACCACAGCACATAGTGGTTTATAAGTCTATAATGTGCCCTAAAGAATGTGCATGCAAATAAAATACAAGCCATCGAGTCTTTAAAATCAAGACAATTTTACCAGTCAGTATAAAGTGACTATAGCATGGATGGGTTGGAAGACATTGTGAGAGCTACTGCACAGTAGTGATACATTACAAAGTTACCTATCTGAGTTCATGTATATAAACGCAGGTAATGTCCTGTATAAAAGGGCTGGGTGGATCCTTCCAAGACTTGTATTTACAATTGACAACTCCAAGTGTCAAGTCAGGGGAAATATTGTGCTCCTTAGTTAACGAAAAGTAAAAACATGTCTTTTTCACCAAAATATAAAATAAAATAATACTTATAATTAGGCACTTTTTTTTCTAAAAACAAACAAAAACTGAACAAAAAGATATTTTGTTAGAGCTCAGTGCTTGTTGCTGATGCGAGGAGAAGTCAACACTTTAGTTTCCAGTAATTTGTTCGGAAAGGCTTATATTGCTTTAGTGTGGCCACTCCATATGTAAGTCCTCTTGTAATGGACGGCAGTAAAAAGTCATTGCTACGGTCATAATTGTAACCAACAGGTTCTGCGGGAATCATTCTGGCTGTGGCATGAAATAGTCGTCTGTCCGGAACACGCTGGGGATCTCCTGCCGCTGCTGGTGTGCTGGCCTTCTAGGGCTGGCTGGCTTCTGGGGAGGAGAAACCACACCATTATGGCCTTACTCAAAGGGGAACCATCACAGCATTGGTCCGATTGGGAGAACGCTAATCTTTGATCCAGCAGACCTACTATGTTACAGCAGAACTTCTGGGGGGAGACGGCAGAGCCTGGGCCGGAAACCAAAAAATTAAAGGGGCGGAGTTACGCCTTGTTTCCTGTTTTGTTTCAATGATATTCTACAGAGAGAATCTCATTCGCACGAGTGGAAGGGGATTTTATTAAGTGTATTTCTGCAGTGGCCAGTCTACACAGTGTTGATTTTGAATTTTTATTTGTTGAAAAATGTACAGACACTTTTTTACAGTTTACCAGTGCTGGCTGAGTTTGTGTTTGCCAATTACGCGCTTAAGCATTTCATCTCTTTCGCTTATGAAGCGAAAGAGATGAAATGCCCCATTCACCCAGATTTGAGCTTGTCTGCTATCAGACTTTAGATTATTAATCTAAATTCTGATTTGTGAGACTAGGAGAACTCAAATCCGACCAATGGCGTAAATTGTCAAAAAACGAATAGTTGATTTTGCAATTTTTTCATAACACACGCATGCCATATTTTCAACTCAAAGTCAGCTCATCCCAAAGTAGCTTGAGGTACCAGCCAACAAACCAGTAATATAGATATACTATAGGCCATCATGAGTAAAACCCTAACACAGCAGAATCCCAACCTAGCAGATGACCATCATGAGGTAGAGTCCTTACATTCAAGAAACCTGGAACGCTCATGGTGCGTAGGATCTTCTTGAAGGTGCCGGGCAGTGTCCCCAGTTCTCCCTCTGCCTGTGTGACCTGCTCCTCCATGGCACCAACGTTTGAACCCACCATTTTGACAAAGGCCTGAGGGAAACACATTGGATTGGTGATAGGTACTAATCATTCAGGATACTTACGTTTTCTATTTGTTTATTCAGATTCAGATCTGAATAAACAAATCGAAAAAAATAGCATATGCTTATTAATAGGATTTATCAAAAAATCATATTACACTACATTTTGATTGTATATATATATATATATATGCTTTTTAGATATCTGGAAGCAGGCATTTACTTCTAACTTGTCAATTCTTCGGTAGATCTGTCTCATTTCATCTGACTTTCTCTGGATTTGAGGTAGATTCTCATTCACTATCTGGTTGGTATCATTACGGATCTGGAGGGAAATAAAAAAACAATACAATTACAGTAGAACAATTAGACAGAACAAATGGATCTAGAGGTTATTGCCTGTGTACCAGAAGAGGTCATAAAGCAGTAAAAAGGAAAATATACCGTACATTAACTCAAAGTACATTTTTATTATATCAGAATATCAGAACCCCCACTTATCTTACCATATCAAGCATTCCAACGAATTCATCTACTCTTGTCAGCATTTCTTCCAAGCTCTTATCCAAACAGAGTACCTAGAAGAGAAATGGTCATACATGGTTTACTATACACTCTGGTTCTTACATAGAGCCAAGTACACACAAGGGTCTTTGTTATTGTAAGCAAGCTTCCCTGTGCACTTATTACATTCCTCGCATCACGCATATGATCTAGTTAACGCTGGCCCCGGGTTCAACAGTACCCAGCACCCATCTGCATGTAAACGCACCGATTCGATTGGTGGGGTTAGCAACAGCCAAATGCGTATATGGACATATTGTCATATTGGCACATTCCAACTTCAAGGTTATTAGTCACTCTTACCTCTTCTCCGGCAGTCGCCCTCACATAGGAGGAATAACTAAGAGCCGTGTATCTCAGAAGCCCATCGTCCTCTTGGTCCGGGTCATCCGGGTTAGCGATGCCAGGTACCGGATCGTTAAAGCTTGGGCTTTGAGAGATGGCTGCTGCGCCAAAGCTGGGACTCTGCGACACCGTGCCGCTGCTGAGGATCTCACTAACCATGGACAAACTGCTCGCACTTTGAGATACTATACCGCTGTCTTTGCTTATTTCTGCACTGGACTCCTCCAAGGGAGATAAGAAACCCACTCTGTCAATCCGCTGATGGTCCATATTTTGTTGCAGTGGTTTGTTTTTTACTACTACCGTTTTTTTGACAACTGGACTAATCACGTGTGTTCAACATCGGAGGGAAACTTTCGAGGGTCAAAATACTCCGCAACGCGAACGTAAAATGTACAAACGATACTGTCAACATGTTATATGATGTTGTGCGAATAGACAAGTAAATCGCAAACCCTCGATTATAAACGGCCGAAATGTCGATCATATTAGTATTGAATGGTATCAATGAACTACACATTAGGCGATTACTAAACCCGCGTTAACAGGAAATTATTTGAAAATATGACAATAATCAATATCAAATCAGACACCACGTTTTCTTTTTATACTTTCGAAAAGGTAACGAAACATTTGGAGGAGGCCTAGTCTAATTATACAATACACATACAATACACAATACACTACACATATAATACACAATACACTACGTGTAGTGTATTGTGTATTATGTGTGTACACATAATACACAATACACTACACACAATACACTCCGATACTTGATGGACCAGCAGATGGCAGCAGGGGTTATGTCATCCCATCCGTGATCAGGGTGAGATCTTTTACAGTCCATGGGTGAGATCAAGAAAAATATTTTAGGCGAGTGCAGACTCGTTGGGAGCTCTCAGAAAGCATGTCCATTGTCAATCCTTAGTTGTTGCATTTCGGGCATGCATCTTTTCTTAAGTCCATTAGCAGAGGTTAAATTGAGTTGTTAGTGCTAAAATAGCTTACTTGACACGATAGCCCGATTCTATTCTAGACCTACGCTTATACTGGTCAGTGGAAATTCAGGTTTGAACAGTCAAATCAATGAATGAATCAAATAGGCCTACTACTGTGGGTGATTGGGGATAATGTGAGCCTAAAACATTAGAGTACAAACTGTCTCTTCACGTTTAAGTGATGTGTTGCATCACTTAGAACCACTCTAATGGCTTACCAGTAGGTCTACTGCACTGGCCCTTATAATATTGGTTACATTATTACATTGAATATCTGTAATATTTAAGGATTATTATTCCATTTACTTGCAATTCATGTTTCCACTAAGTTGATATTTTGATATTGTTCCTTCTAACTATTCACGGGTGTAAGAGAAAACAAACAAATGTGTTACGTTTGGAATAATTTATTGGAAAAGGTACAACAATTTGATCAAATTCGACAATGCATAAAGGAGGAATTAAAAAGAAAAAATGACAGGCTTCACAACATTTATAAGAAATATAGTATCACTGAATTAATTACAGAATTTTAAAAAGGTCTATTAGGAAAACATAAAAGTTGGTCCCAGTAAGAACAACAATACAACAAATCAACAACTCAATAAAAGTGGTCACTAATGTGAATAGACAGTGGATTTACCTAAAACACTTTCTTGTCCCAAAATGTATTAC
Organism: Trachyrincus scabrus; assembly: GCA_900303215.1. Taxonomy (NCBI): domain Eukaryota; kingdom Metazoa; phylum Chordata; class Actinopteri; order Gadiformes; family Macrouridae; genus Trachyrincus; species Trachyrincus scabrus. Next base: position 6,258 of record OMNO01016943.1, on the reverse strand, counting down.
GTCACATACAAATTAAAATAAAGACAAAGAAAATGTTTAGAAATACACAAACAGATCAATTCTTTCGTTCATCCTTTTTCTTTTTAAAATCCATTTTTTTAAATCTTACCATTTATCTTTTACAAAAAGAAAACAAAAACAAAAAGTTATAAAATTAGCTTGTGTATTGACTCGGAGGAAGCATGCCGACACACATATGTACCTGCCCAGCCTTTAAATGGATCCAGTTTAAGTCTCTAGGTAGCTGGGAGGCTTGCTGTCTGTATGTATGTATATGTGTGTGTCCGTGTTCATCTGTTATAGGGTAATGACGGTGCCGTCCTCCTCCACCCCACCCCTGGGCAGTGCCAAGCTGTGCCGTGGGTCTGTTCTCAGCGAGCTGAGGATTTTGTGCAGGCTGCCGTTGCTGTGTCGCAGGGCCGGGTTGCTGCTGTGATGCTGGGGCTGAGCGTGGTGTGGGCTGTGGGGCGTCTGGGGCCCGTTCTGGAGGTTCAGGTCTCTGTGGAGCTGATAGCTCAGGCTGTTTTGGTGGTGGTGGTGCTGGTTCTGCTGGTGGTGGTGTTGTTGTTGTTGGTGCTGCTGCTGCTGCTGGTGGTGATGGTGGTGGTGTGAGCTACCGTTGAGGCTGAGCTGGGAGTGGAAGGAGGCGGTGGACACGACCGACGGGGGTCGAGAAGTGGGGCTCGGGGGCTCAGGGGCAGGCGCTGGAGGCGGTGGTGGTGCAGAGATGGGAGCCTGCTGCTGCTGCTGCTGGTGTTGATGATGATGGTGATGATGGTGGTGGGAGCGTGAGGCACTGGACGCCACGGACGCGTTGGACCGCCGCGACGGCCGCTTCATGCTGCTCTCGATGACAATGTCTGCCTCCTCGTCGCTCTCCAGCTCGTCCGCGTAGCCGTGCGTCGGAGCCCCCGAGGCCACGGCGCTGCCGGCCCCCATGGAGGCGCTGGCGGACAGGCTGGGGTACCCCGTGGAGCCGCCGCTGTCCGACGACTGGCCCGAGCTGCCCGAGATGCGGCTGCTGCGCACCACATTGTTGCGCTGGTTCACCGGCTTCACCGTCACGATGAGGTTGTGGCTGTTGGCGATCATCATGTCGGTCACCTGGTCTAGGGACTTGCCGGACACCTCGATGCCGTTCACCTCCAGCACCTCGTCGTTGACCGCCAGCAGGCCGGTGCTCTCCGCCAGGCCGCCCGGCACCATCCTGGAGATGAAGATCCCCGGCACCTTCTCCAGGCCGTGGGGGGTGACGCGCACGCTGGTGCCGTCGCGGATGTAGAAGCCCAGCGGCTTGTCGGAGCCGTGGCGGTAGAGGCGCACGCGGCGGTGTGACTCGGGCAGGATGTCCACGTCGATGATGGAGGAGACGGGCCTGAAGTCCTGCGGCATGCCGATGCGGATGTGCGGGCGCTTGCGGTTGGCGTCGTTGCGTAGCGCCACCACGGCCTTCTTACGGCGCGTCAGCGTGTTGCTGCCAAAGTTGGTGTAGTCCACCTCTTCTGTGGCGGGAGAGAGAGAAGGGAAGAACAGGTTTCGCTTTAGGAAAACATCATGACACGTTGCATTCACTTGTCAGACTTTTTCTGTTATTTCTTCTTCCCAGTCTATTTTTTTTTGCTAGAATGAACTTAAAAGCAGTTGAGGCAACTGCAAAATATGATTCAATGTCCTCAAAACAATTTATCTTCTAATTAATTTCTTTGTGTTTTCATTTTTAAAAGAACGAACTGAACATGTAAATATACAACCTTGTGTGAAAAATATGCCGAAGATGACATGACATCTTTGGAATACTGCAACATTATTAGTTAACTTTACTTGAGTATGCAAATAACGTACAGCCACGAATGAATTGCTGAGATGGCACATGTGTGGTGTGTCTGTGTGTGCTTGTTACATGCCCAAAATGCTGAATGTGCAAAACAGAGCCGTCTCCGTCTACGGAGGTGACCCCCCCTCAAGCCCCCCGCTGCTTCTTAAACAGCAGCTGCAGAGAGTTGGTCTTTTAAATGTGCACAGATGTATACCTGCACCACCCTTCTCCTAATAATGAGCAGGACGGCGTGGAACTTTCTAGAAACTACCTTAAAATGGTGATTCATGGCAACCAAAACTATCTATTTTTAAACCTGCACTGTGGACTTTTTTCACCGTAGCCACTTTTGTTCAAATGTTCTTGAGCATGTGGAGAGAAAAAATACAAAATAAATCAATGTATTTTATTTTATTAAAGTGATGGCTGCAGTGGAAAAGTTACATAGTGCATGTTAAAGCTAAGCTAGTTTGAGGTCAACAGCAACAATTCGCTTTGGGAGCTTCCATAACCTAAAAGGCATTGCTTACTGCCACCAAACACTTTGACAAAGTGAAGGAGACTGGATAGGGAGCCAGTGATAACTGGATTGATAAGCCTGCTGCTTTCTCCCTCTTCCCCAGCGGAAAGGGAAACACAGTGGACACAGTTAGGCACCATGTGACAGGAAGCAAAGGTCCCAGAGGGTGCTCACTCCACCGCTTCCATGGCAACCCGAATGACTCATCCGTTACCCTACTGTTTGGGACACCTGCCGTGTGTGTGTGTGTGTGTGTGTGTGTTCATCACAATAGTTCACAGAGAAGAAAAATAACAATGTGATATCATGTTCTCCATACATGCTACACTTCAGTTGGGATAAAAATGAATATACTGACCCTATGCTAGCAGTACATGGAGTGGCACCGAGAACAACCTACCAGCATCCTCGTGCTGTCTGTTCCAGCCACACCGTAGTGCTCAACTGTCCAGACCAATACAACTACCAACAAAATGCCTTATTTAAGCTCTTGCTAAGATGCATCATTTTTTGTATTTTTTCCCATCGGTTTAAAAGTATTCTGGTATCGAGTATTTTTAAATGTTCTATGTACGCTGCGGCAGATGTTTTGATTGAATCCAGAAAAGGCATTTGCTACAGGGCTGGAATTTGTTCCGCAAGTGCAAGTCGTCTCCCTGATGAGAACCATATTCCAGAGGAGAGTCTCGCTGCAGAGTCTCATTAAAATAAAGCAAGGTCCCGGGTACAACGCCCGATGGTTCCACGTTGCCACACCCCTGACTCCTGCCACTGCTGCGCCAGACAACACAATCACAGCAGCCTGGCATTACCTCAAAGAATAAACTTAATTTATTTGTATATCAATTCTTCTTCTTTTTTTGTAAGAACAAAACCCCTCAATTGTCAACCCTCCCTCTTCGTGGGAAAGGCTTATAGCCCGAACCCTTATAGAAACATTTGAATCTAATTGTGACCGGAGATGGGTCTGATCGTTCTGTCCAAGTGTGTATTGATTATATAGGTCACACATCGCACAAGAGACTCTTCTTTACATAGGGGCTGAATCTACATTCCTGGGGTAACACAAGCCTGTGAAGCCCCAGAAGTTTCCAGAACCTGGGGGGTTCCAGGAGAATCGGATGTCCAGTCGGCACTAAAAGAGCCAGACTCTGACAGGGCTAACTATTTCTGTCTGTCTGTCTGTCTGTATGCCACCAAATTAAGCATGGGATTGTGAATCTATTAGAGAGTGTGCTGTGAGAATCGGAAACATTTCTCTCAGAACAAACGTGAAGGTTTTGTGCGAACGTGTTGTGATAGAGCTGGGCCTTTGATGAATCCAACCCACAGCTGGTTAAACAAAGGGTGTAGAGGTCCTGTCTCAATGTAAAGAGCTGAGTGTGTACATTTGTCCGCTTCACTCTGTGCTGTATTACCTACTTACTTATAGAATACCGGTGACGTTAAGCAAGGGCAAAGCAAAGCATATGTTTGATCTCGTTTTAAATAAAATATGTTAAACTTGACCAGGGTTAGCCATGGCCAGACTCCGTCTAGCCATACATAAACGGCGATTATGCCATGAAGCAACGTTAGCCAGGCGAGTACCTTATGGTCCATCACACACAGGTTCCTCTAACAACTCCTGACAAGACTAATCCCCAATTGCACTGAAGCATGATGGGTAATCCTGCGTGAACCAGATGATCAAAGACTAGCAGGTGGTTGCCAAGGGTCTTCTTAGAAGTCCAGCAGAGCAGCATTTCCCATTGCCATCAAATTTAATGGAATGGAAATTTCCGGAATTATGTAAACATGGACCATATGGAATTCAAAGTGACAAAATATGTTCATATAAACTTGTGTCCATTCGCGTGCGCGCACACGCACACGCACACGCACACACACAAAGCTGTTAGCAGTTACCCTCAAACTAGTTACTCTAAACCAAAAGAATTGCCATCCCACTGCCAATCTTCCAAGAGCTAAATGCTGACATGGAGGGAAAAATGCTAATTAATAGCACTGAAGCTCCCAGGCTAGTGTATTTAGACTAAGACCTAGACAGTTCAGACATAACTTCACGGATAAAAGAAACAGGAAAAAAAAGATTGGAGATGGATGGAATTCCGCTTTGTCATTTCCACCGTCGTCAACCTTAACTTATCATTAACAACTGATTTATTCAGCCAATGAACCCATGTTCAGTTCATCCCAATCACGTTTTTCCTTTCGTCTACACAGAAACCTAAAGTAGTCATCAGAGTCACTTGATGGAGGTCAAAGGCTATGTAGGTGACCGGTCTGCATTCCACTCAAGCTGTGCGTGTGTGGGGAATGTGTGTTAAGCACATGTGGAATGTAGGGGGGTGGATGTACTTGGAGATGCGTCACAACAGGTTGATGGTAAGCCTTGAGAACCTTTGGTTTTGGCTACTTTAGCTTTGCCAGGAAGACAAATTATTGCCAGGAACCCATTACATTTAGCTTTGTAGCTTCGTGCTGTTGAGTTGGAGCCATTTTGGACCTCACATAAATGTCAACACGAACAACTTGCCAACAATTGTACTCTTTGGTCAGCCTTTACTCAGGTGAGACAATAAGAAGCTTGCTACCTAGTTAAAATCTGCACCCATCATCGGATCCTATTGAGAGTCTCACGCTGTCCTTGTGATACCAGGGGGGCGCAATCATGCACTGTTTGACCTGACTGTGACGAGCAGCCCTTCACAGCTTCCTGCTTCATAAGCATCTTCAACACAGCGCAGGGATCTCAAAAGAGTTTTACGATCGCGCATTTAGAGCTCTCCCAGGAAGCACTTTGCCCTGGCACGCCTTCAGGCACTTGCTACAGGCCAAAAATGATCATAAACCTCCACGGAGAGAAGGGAATCGTGGGTATTATTAAACTAAAAAACTAAAGCACTCTCTCATTTTCAAACACTTGAGCTTGTTGATCACCCTGCCTTGTGTAGTGGCCCTTGAGTCATTGAGTCTATGAAGAAATCGATAAGGATTACCATTAAGGCATGTGGTATACAAGCATGTTTGCGTGTGGCGAAAAATAAAGAAATAAATCCAACCCATAAGAGGGCGTACATTTTTAACAGGGAAACCACAGAGCCAGGGATGAGGTAATTTTTAGGGAGTTAGAAGCCTTAATGGACCTTTTTGTGGTGCCCCTTGTGTAATAATGTGTGGTTACAACATTGTTGTAATTGCGCTTGTAAGGCACAATGCAGGCTGTCGATTGGGCATAATGCTAGTTGTTGACTGGGCACCAACCAAACCAAAGTAAACACCAAAAGCAAACCCTAGGAATAACATTAAGTGCGGCGTCATAAACAGAGTCAGGTGATGCCACTCAAATCAATCTGAATGTCAAATGACATCACTTGGAAGCGTTCCATCCAATCGGAGAGATTGCAGTAACCGGTCTTTCAAGATGGTACGGTTCAGTGAAGTGCTGTTCGCTACTATTGATTGTTTAGTTACTCCAGCGTTGTGATTTGCAAATCCACCTGATTTGGGCGTCTATTTATGTTAATCTGCACATGTTAGCTAGCTGAATAATTATAGGTTTCAACTGATTTGCGATTAGCAATGGAATTGGCCATACAGAGATCCAATCAATAAAACATACATAATACCGTTGGATTTGCCAATAATAGTGCCAATAAAATCTAAAAATACATCCCATACATTTCAATGCATCCCAAGCCTTCCCCTTTCCTCGCCTTCCTTACATAATCAGTTTCACCCCGAGGTGACGAAGTCTGCACTTATAGATTTGGCCCCAGCTTGTTGTTGCTATACCCTCGCACGGACCTTCGTGCTGGTCCCTGTGGAGTAAAATGGAGGTCTTTGTGCTCTAGTGGCTTACGAAACGTGTGAGAGTGTATCTATATGGAGGTATGAGCGAGGTTAAAACCCGCCAAGC
>OMNO01016941.1:0-14138 GCA_900303215.1 Trachyrincus scabrus | reverse complement strand
AAACCCCGGCTATCCTTCCACTCTTCGCCAGAACGTTGTTTACACTGACCCTATTCACTCTTTTACCTCACACTGTTACCTGCTTGCCTGATTCCCTCGCCTGTTGCCGACCCTCTGCCTGCCTGACTACCACGCCTGTTGCCGAACCCCTGCCTGTCTGACTACCTCGCCTGTTGCTGAACCCCTGCCTGTCTGACTACCACGTCTGTTGCCGATTCCCTGCCTGTCTACCGGTCCTGCCCGGTTTACCTTATCTACCTGCTGTATCTGTGTGTATACAATACATTAAATATTTTATTATATATCCGACGTCTCCTCTTGCTGTTCTGCACTGGGGTTTCTAGAACGCATCATAACAATAGCAGGCTAACAGGCTATTGGTTAGTTTAAAGTGCTCCTAGTGACAACAAATGTTGACAGCTCCGTCGGTGTTGCCGTTTCTCAAAGTGGTACAAACTACAATGTACTAGCGAGTGTGGGGATTACCACTCAAGAAACATAATCTCAGTTGAGAGGAAAAAAGCCAAAGCTGCTACTTGCTAAAAGCGTGGATGTATATGGCTAAAAGACATAATAACAACAGAATGCCTTAAGAGTACATCATCACTGACAACCTCGCTGATTAAAGGTAACAGCAATCTTAAAGGCAAAGTAACGTGAACAAATTATGACGTGTACTAAACTACAACCGAAAGTTTTAAAGTATGTTATAATGTTCGAATACAAAACGAATTCCTACTTCGAATATTTGGGACCAGCCCTTCATCTTTACATGTGCAATTTATTTTATAATTATTTTTATTTAACCGCTTAACTGATAATGTTAATCGGTCAAAAATTATATTGTCAGTTAACGGTTTAACGGTTAAATGTTAACATCTCTAGTGCTTATATATTATTTGTATTTATTTAATTTTATTTTAATTGCGATTGGTGTGCTGAAGAATTTTTTATTTGTTGTGCATGGTGTGCTTAAATATTTATTTATTTGCTCTTTATTTGTGTGGCTCATTCTTTTCGTTTTGAGAATACATTACATTAGACTGACAGACTTGTTTAATCTCAAGCTACGTCTATGTATTTATCAAGTCACATATCAGTTACGATCTGAACTGTAAGTCACACGATGTAGCCTATTACTAGGCCTACCAAGTTTAGTAGATATTATGCCCCAGACAGAACGGCTGTAGTGTTTTTCGTTTGAGGGGTTACAAAAGGAAAGGCCTTGTTTAGTAAGGCTACCTTAGGAGATAAGTTAGGATACAATAATAATGCCAAGAATTACATAAACCTTTTTAATTATATAATTAGGAACGAACGAATAATAACAAATCAAGCAGTTGAGAACTCTGCACACATGGCGATGCGTCTCAGACACAATGTACAGTTATTGTCGGCCTATTTAGTGTTAGGCCTATATATTGTACAATTTGAGAGACATATTTGTTTGAGAAACATTTAATATATTTGGTATACTAAATATAATATATACAGACAGAACACAGTTATATTTCACAGTGGTGCTATCATGACTGATTTCTTTCGCTTCAGGCAAAGCGCTTCTATCTGGTGAAGCTGGGTTTGGATGGCAGGTTTCGACCGTCGCCTTCATGGGCATTTCATCTCACTTCTTTTTTATCTCACACAGATGTGAGCTCGCGTCTTTTTATCTTGCATGGATGGGCGCTTGCGTCTTTTGTCCTGCGAGTCGTTTTTCGCATGGTTGGGGTGGATCCGGTAAAAATAATTCTGTAGGTTTATTTTGGACCATAATTCATGTAGTGTTTGCTGGTGAATTGGCATGCCTAAATGGAATGGATTTGTAATCACTGTTATGGTACAAGACACACCTCTATTTATCCTGCAACGATTAGTCAGTGAAAAGAGTCTTAGAAATAAGCAACCAAGGGAGGAGAAAAGTGACTTTTCACCATATTAGCACCATATGGCTATAGTTCTACTGTCACTATGATCAACAATCAAAACAGCTGTGCGTTTACCTGAATTGGCTGCATGCCAAGGGAACTATGGTGAGGTCATAGGATGTCAGAGGATGGGCATGTAATCATTGATCCTACTAAGCTGATGTGGTCTGTTACTGCTAACGTACTTAGCAGTAACAAGTAAATTCGCAGCTCGTACGTTCTGTGACTGATAACTTACTCTTAACTTAACTTTTAACAAATCTTTTTGAGAGATAGACCATCACAAAGAATGGACCACATTTTTTTCATTAAATTAAATTATGTTACTCTTTATTCATGATTTCATCATTTAAATATGGAAACATTAGAAACACTGCAGGTTAAAAGCATTGTAAATAGTGTTGGTATTTCAAGTTTTAGGGTATTATTTTATGTCCCTGTGGATTTTTCCATGTGTCTGGCAAGATGAGGGAACCAGCTTCCTTTATTTGGGAAGTGAAGACTCTACTTACTCTACTCAATCGTTCATGCTAATCAGATGCGATGCAATGGATGCAATACAAATAATACAAATACATCTATCTGATAGCTTATTTAAATATGTAAGCATTATCATCTGAAATCATTGAAATGTTGCAGGAAACCTCCAGCCTGGAGACCAGATCTTGGAGGTTAACGGGGACAGTCTGATAGGCGTCACAAGTGAGAGGTAATCTTTTATTCTCACTCATTAGCCAAGTTAACAGCATCTAACTGTGCACATTTTTAATTACTCTTTCATAAGTGAACATAATCAAATGTGATGAATTGCTTTTCATTCCATCCACTGACAACAAAGGAAAACAGAGCCAAAATCAACTGTCATCAGAACTAATGAACACATTAACCAACACCCCCTTACCCTAAACCCACAAATAAAAAAGTGAAACCTACAAGAAACCCAGTGGGACAAGGAAGTAACCGTCAGGAGGGACACATAGCCTTCAGAGACAATTAGTACGAATAAACAATGAACAAAACAAATAAAGAAGCCTTTGTCATAAAGGTTCGGCATCTGCAGTTATTATTTGATGATGATGGTGTGTGTGTTTGTGTGTGGTTGCATTTGTAGAGCTGTGGATGTCTTGAGGGGAGCTTCTGCAACAAATCACATGCGCCTTCTGATAGCCAGAGATGAGGAAGCCAAGTAAGTGCTCTTGCATGAAAGATAACTATTAGAGTCATCCAACACTAAAATAGGCACTTCAATCACACCACAGGGACACCACCAACGCTGTTGCCAATATCTACAGCTCACACCAATTTGAGACCTACAATAATGACACCAAGGTGGTCATCGCAAAAAACCCTCCATGTATTTGTGGCTGGTGGTAGCATTGCCTATCTAATTTTGGTACCTGTAGAAAGCAGGTCAACCCCCTCGTCAGCTGTCACAGACCTGATTGGGATAGTCGTCCTGCCCCCTAAGCCACAATGGTTTTGACATGTCACATGACAAAGCTAATACACTTAGGCCTGCAATACTGCAGTTAAAAAAGCAGCACGCCTGTGCAGTTTTAGGGACAAGCATATTCGTCCAAGATGGATTTCATAGATCAAGTATTCCAGAGGAACATAGTGGCAGATTGTGGTGAAAAAAAGTCCAGTTTTGAGGTGATCTCTTTGATGTAACACAAGGTGTGGGATAAGTGCTCCTCTAACTACTTCTCTGTTTCTTCTCTGCAGAGCAATCAAGGCAACTTGTTGGTACTGGTGGGGGCAGGATTAGTCTAGCATAATGCCTCCAATAAGACAAATCTGTGTCTCAGGGGGTTAATCTGAGCTCTGTGTATTAACTTTCAGCCAGAGCAGGACAGGAGTAACACTGAAGGGTAAATGTTAAGTTGAAGGATATGCATTTCTTTTCAATGTGCACATATTCTCTTGCATGGATGACACAGGACAGATTACTGAATATAGTTAAATGTTTATTGAACTTTGAAGGTCATTGTGCAACACTGTGCGGTTTGCTTTTACAATATTTTGCCAAGTGTGGGGTTGGGTTGAGAGCATCCTCTTCAACTGCTCAGGATAGAAAGTACTTCTTGCACCCACGGGAAAGCCTACCAGCAGTCTGACAGTCGTCTTGATAAATTGCACAGACACGCAGGGTACTGCAGAAACACTAAAGACATATTACCAGGGAACTCATTCAGTGAAGTGGAGAATATAGTAAAAAAAAGAAAAAAATATTAATCTGAATTAATCCAGAGGTCTCAATAAATCATTATCACAAATGGAAAAATATGAGCCTAACCTGACTTGCCACCAGTTAAGCATAATGTATCTGTATACTGAAACAGCCACAGCAAAAGGCAAATATAGAGTTGTGACAATGAAGATATTATTCACTTACCACTCTACTATTTACTATTATTCACTGCACACAGTGTTACAGAAACACAGAAACAGAACTTGCATTATACTGTAGTCGGTGCATGTGTCTATCTTTCTATGGAGTCCTGAAAGATTAACATTGATAGCTTGAATCACTGACTGATATAAGGTGATCACATGTTTCTGTTGCATGCCCTAAATAGGAGAGAATTTGCTGAGCTACTTGAAAAGTATGGATCCAACAGTAGCACAGGATCAACACGAAACTCTCCCATTCAGCAAGGTTTGTGGCTCCAGTTTTTGCATTGTATTCTACATTCCCAATATCCTTAATTCATTTCTTATTAAAGGTGCAGTGTGTAGTATTTAGTGGCATCTAGCGGAACGGACTTGGCAGAAATGGAATATAATGTATAATATTTTAATTAGTGTAAAATCCCATGAAAATAAGAATCGTGTTTTTGTTACCTTGAAATGACGCGTTTTAATTCGCTATCTTACTTGTAAACTATGACCTATAGTTTTACAGACTAAATAACTAAATACAATTTATAAATCTATCAAAGAGCCTCATCACTTGACACTGGCTACTCAACATCATTTTGTACTACCTACTGGCACTTTACAGGCCAGTACAGGCCACCGTAGCTTCTCCTACATCAAAGGGAGCAGTGAGGTGGAGGCGGGGGGAGTATTCAGTTGTTTGGTACACACTGCACCTTTAACTCAAAGCCATAAAGATATTTCACTTTTTCACATTGTCTCCGTCGATTTCCGATTTCCGTCATTCAGTCGCATTCTACAGCTATTTAACAAAGTCTATGTGGCTGTTTACAGAGGAAACATTGTCACCTGCTCTAAATCAACATTGCTAAAAATATGATGACATTGTCTTGTGCGGAAGACTTAACATCTCAACCAACGATATAAACCATGTATCTACTCCATCTCAAATAAAGCGTAACATGCTGGCCAGCTGGCAAGCATATTTTGACACATTTGCACAATCAAATCTAAATCTAAATCCTCCTTGAAATCTAAATCCGCCACTTGACTTGAGCACTGATGGTCTTATTTCTAAGTTACATCTACAACCAGGTGAGACAGGTCCAGCTGTGGAGGTGCCTAAAATGCTTACATTTACAAGTTAACAGTAAAAACATATGCAAAATTGATAACAGATATTTGGTATGATATTTGGCAGTGTGTATACTTGAACTCAAGGCATTTGAGATTCAAGTATAGAAGATTATTTGGTTATTTACTATTAACATGCAATTGTTAATATGTAATTTTTGCGGTTTCTCTCATACTGTACAACGAACTTGTGACACATTAAAATAATATAGCCTCAGATGGCTTTATTACTGGCCATCTCTGCACACTCGCCATAATACACTCACACTTATTTATAAAACCCTCCTTGGACTGTCCAAGGAGTATATATGTATATATGTGTATTCTTATCCATTGTATATCCCAGCCCCTTTCCCTCAAGTGGCTTCTTCCACTTGCCAGGCCGTCAATAATTAGTTCTTAACGACTTGCTTGGTTTAATAAAGGTTAAAACAAATTGCAATTTAAAGAAGTGTGCTTGAGCACACCATGTGGAATCATACTTCCTGGCTTAAGCTTGCATTTAATGGATAAGTACTCCTTTGGAAGTCCAGGCCCTGGCCTTATATTACATTATGACATATATTGCAATGATTGTGGAAGTTTGCAACAGACAAGACCTTTTGTAAAATGTGTTTTTCCTCTCCTCTTTCTACATGATCTCCTACTTGTCTGCTAACTGAAAAGGAAGCCGATACCTGGAGAGCACATCGTCCGGTTCCTCGTCCCGTTCCCAGAGTCCGTTGCTGTTGAGCCCGGCAGGATCTCAGATTGCGTATAACAGTGGGCCTCTGATGCGCTCCCTTAGGTAGAACATTTTAGTATTTGCACCATATGGCACATCAACACAAACAGTGTTTAGTATTTGCACCGTATGGCACATCAACACAAACAGTGTTTAGTATTATCAACACAGTGTTACCAAACCAAATGTTGCTCATCCTATGAATATCTTTTTTCTCTGCATGTGTTTGCATTTTTCAGCCATCCGGGTGAGGGGGTCATCCAGTTAATTTCACTGGCTCGCTCCTGTAGCCTTGGAATCACAATGGGAGGGGGGTCCAACCGCCCTGATGGGCCAGCTGTCTTCATCCAGGAGGTGCTCTCTGGGGGAGATTGCCATCGGGTGAGGAGGGGGTGTAGTGTGTCTACATGAAAAGTAATAGATTGGCACGATGAAGTCCAGGAAAAGAGTTTTGAGCTTTCGCAGAATATGGTTGAGTTGGTTACAACGCATTTATCCCTGTGACCGCCTTTGAATTTATTCCAGGATTTTCAGTCAGACTACTTACATAATAGTAATAACAATATTTGACTTTCTATTTGCATTGGGTCAATTTACTTTCAAGTCAACCAAGACCATGGCCAGGAGTGCTGACGTTAGGGTCCGCCATCGAGAATTGAATGTCACCAATTTTTTTTTGCTCATTAAACGAGACTCTCGTGGAGCTGAGGAGTGTGAAGCTTAAAGTAAGGTGCAAACCCTTGTGATTTGAACCCCATTGTCCTGCAGAGGGGCAGTGCATGACTACGTGTCCTGCACTGTGTCAGACATGTCAAGGATTGGCTCACAATGCTCTTCATGCCTATTCCTTCGCGAGGGGAGTGTAGCTATAACTCACTAATTACACATGTGACTGATATGGAGCAGTTAATCCGCACTAAGCCTAACCTACATTAGAGACCAGCACACTAAAAGCTGTATCTTTGTCATCATCTCTTTCAACTTACTGTACACTAAATCCTGACTCAAGTGCAAAGACTGACTTCACGGGCTTATGACCTCCAGCAACCTTATTCCAATATAATTCATTGCATCATTTACATGTATGTATTTTCAAATGATCCTAATATCCTGTGGGGCTCTCATTTGCTTTTCCGCCATGTTTATGCTTATTTCTTATGAAACAAAAAGTAGACAAATACATGTCGGCTTTTGCTGACTGATTTATCAGCAACAGAAAGCAGTGGACTTTTTGAAAAGTGAATGACCGGTTTTCATTTGTTTAAACACGGCCAGTTTACGTACAAGTTTGTTATGTCTGCAACTTGGCGGCATCAACAGTACAGAATGTGCTTCTAAATGTAACAACAAACAAACAAATAAACAAAAAAAGGGCTTTGCATATCCTAACAAGCAATGTGAAGAAGGGAAACAAAAGCCATCATGTGAACGGTGTGTTTACCTCTAGGATGGCCGTTTGAGGCCCGGGGATCAGCTCATCGCCATCAACAAGGAGTCCTTAATAGGCGTGACACACGAAGAAGCCAAAAGCATGCTGAACAAAATAAAGTTCAGGTGAGGAACACACCTGATATGTATTAATGACCTCCTTGAGAACCAGTCAAAGCAATGAGTTCAGATACGTTGAATAGGGAATTTGGTATTGTAAAGGTAATCTTGGCAAAAATGACTTTCACTGCTCACAGGCGAGCTAGTCTTGCTATTGTTGTTCCAGTTATTGAGTGCATCTACACATTACAAGAATGCACCAGCATTGGTCTTTCCATTGCTGTTATTATTATTCCCAAGTAGATATTAATCTTAAATAATTTTTCTCCAATACATTACATTAACTTAACATTATGGATTTACACTGTAATTTGGGATCTAAGCGTAAACATAGTATGAACATTGTTGGGAGTACCAGTGTCAGTGACTTATGTCTTTGTTGTTTATGGTGCTCTAGCCAGGACAGTGTGGTGGAGATAGCCTTTATTCCTGGTAAGGGGTCTTTCCCCAGCAGCGCGTCTCTTCACAATGGGGTCCAGCGGGCTGCAGGCAATAGCTCAGGTTCTGCACGTTTGAAACTTCACCACCGATCTCCTGAGGTATACTCACCTTTTGCTTGTTGCTGGTGCGTTATTTTAAAAGATTACAGTAAATCTCACTAACAATTATTTCTATACTAATGGTTATGTGTTTGTTACAGGCGTCATTTATGTATATAAACATTGTACATCTGATTTCCCTGTTACAACTAAGATACTTTGATCAGTCTGTTTGGCAGCCAATTATCACATCATCATTACACATTTTTTGAGGGGCACAAATATAAACGCAGATATCAATTAGCTAATTCTACAGTAGCCCAGAACGGACTCGAGAGAGGACACGTTTTTCATTTTCTATCTTACTTACAGACTAAATAACTAAATACAAAGTATAAATCTATCAAGGAACTTGATACTTGACACTTGGCTACGCGATGCTGTCGTAGACAATGACATCATTTTGGAAGTACTTACTGGCACCTTACAGGCCAATACAGGCCACCGTAGCTACTCCTACGTCGTGGGTATTCAGTTATTTGCAATCTGCAACCTCAGCACTAGATACCACTAAATCCTACACACTGCAATACAAACAAAGGGTTAATAGAACAACAAGTTTGTAAACATATGAAAATTAAATTTCTATCAATCCTTGTTGACCCACTTAAAATTGTATTGTAATGTTGTTTTTTTCTTTTGATCTTTTTTTATATTAAACTGTCGTATTTTATGTTAGAAAACACATCAAGGGATGGGTATTGTAAATTAGCATAAGCTAAAGTACCTATAATGCAATGCATCAGACAAATTGTATAATGTGTTTGTATGTGTACCTATACAAATAAACCATACTAACTAACTTGTCATTCCCATGTCTCTCCGTCTAAAGAGTCATCCAGAGGAACTGGCCACAGTCTTGTCTTCCTCTCCTGACATCTGCCCACCGGATATTCAAATTTCAGGTACAAGGCAACTCTTTTAAAACGGAAGGGTTTTGCAGTCCAACAATTTGCAGTACGACAAAATTATTTTATTCATAAACAAATTATTGTTTTATTTCGTCATTCTTATTTTAGGTTGAAAATTATTCTATTTGAATGTATGTAAGTTAATTCTCACTTTTCGATTTTGATGTTTCCCATATTAATTATTTAGCAAGGTATTAACCTTGCAAAATAATAGACATTTAGTATAGTAAGACAATAAATAGTAAGACATAAGATTGGGTGTTTTTAAATACATTAAATAACATTGCAGACAGTAAAAAAAAATCTGTATCTTAACTACACTTCACTACAGCTCACCGCAAAGCTCATTAAAGCTGCCCACCTGAGCAAGTGGTCAGGTGGGCTTGCACCGACACCTGGGGAGATTGTCACAATCCTATTGGCCCAAATTAAGCTATAGCCAAGGTTATCCGCTGGCTTCCAGGACTGGCTAGGACCACTTAGTGTGTCTGCATGCTCCAATTAGCAAATCCACCAACAATTTCACCGTAGCAACTGCTTTTTGTTGTGGCTTTACCTACTGGCAACACATGTCAGCAGTTAAGGTTCAAAGTCTACAAAGTGTCTATCACACGCACATACATGCACACACACGCACACACACACACACACACTGTGTGACCACAGCTGAAATGCGTCAAAACACAATTCCTGAGCTGTTGTGTCACAACAGGAAGCCTGTCAGTCGTGTGCAGAGCCCTGCAGAGAGAGACAGGCTTAAATCCTCCTGCTGGGTTGGAGGGGGGGGGACCTTATCAGAGCAATAGGCTCATACTCTTAGCAACAACGAGCACGCTCTCACATGCATGCGCATACATGCGCGCACACACACACACACACACACACACAGCTAGCAAACACAAATCTAGGACAGGGAAACTCATCAAATTAATATTGAGCATTGGCTCTTAGCCTCTCTCTCTCTCTCTCTCTCTCTCTCTCTCTCTCTCTCTCACTCTCACTCCCTCTCACATGCAAGCTCAGTCACTCGCCACACATTGTCCCCTTCCTATGATCTCCATAATCACATTCTCCCTTTTTAATCATGTTTCTCACTCTAGGCCCATGCCTTTGTTTCCCCCTCACAACAAAAAAATCTATCTTGGGGGCAGATTTGGGCACATCCACTGTGTACTCGATCTGTCATATCAAAATAATGTATTACCTTAAAATAATAGCCATTTTTCAACCGTTTCTGAAGTTTTTTCGAATTGAGTTCTCTATTCAGTTGTACAACCCAGTCACCAGAAGAAAACGTAGGTATTTGTGCGTTTCTGCAAACCACAGATATGTTGAATGTCAACATTTGTGAACCAAAAATACATTGTATATCAACATTTCTAGATACGTGTATATATATGTATGTTATAGTGTGCACCACTTGTGGTGCTTTTGATGCGCTTTTGGTGTTTTGAGGGAATAGAATGGCGGTAGGCTATAATAACCAAAATGTATTTCACATCACGTATTTCAAACATGTGGAACAATGAGCTACATTTTTGTTTGGAAACCCCCAGCCCCCCAGTTCTCATATATATGCACTTGTTTACAGCCTATGGCCATAATACAATTTTCTGTGACATGCATGCATATTTCCTGTTTTTTATACATGAACATGAACATATTATATGAACACAATATTCTAAACAACCCTCGAAATGATTGGTTCTTTATTCCTGTGATAGGAAAGGGATGCTGAGGTAAATTAATGTTTAAGCACAGTTTACACAGTTTACACAGTTTACATTGCTACATTGCTTACATTGAGTTTATGAGTTGTATGTAAAGTGTCATTTACACAAACGCAGATGAGGATTCATCACCTTCATAGTGAACGTCTTCACTCAAAACCCCAGCGCACTCGTTGCCATACCGACGTTACGTGCTGGCAGATTAAAAATGTAAAAAATGTTTTAGCGTAAACTAGGTTCCACTGGCTAGGGAAAAGACACATATTCTAAGTTGCCTTTTGAAGCCAAACCGCAATTAACGCAGTTTAGTTTTAATTCATAAAAAATCACTGTCCAATATGTTCGCCATATTCGATTCGGGGGGAGAGATAGATCAGATAGATAGAGCGGCGGAACTCTCCGTGGAAAATCTTTAAATTACATTAGCTAGAGAGAAATTGTTTTTTTGCTGCCTAGTTTACACATGATGACATGCTAATTAAAGACTGACTAATTGCTAAAAAGCTACAATGAAGTCCTTTCACACATGAGGGGTCATTGCCTCGGCGGCACTCTGGGAGGCGCTGTTCTGTCTGGGGCTGGGATATGACTATGACTATGAATGATGTAACTTGAGGCTACAGGTTTGACTGCATTTCCTTTGGACGTGTAATATGAATAAGGGAATATGAATAATATAATAAATTAATAAATTGTGTCAAATAAACGTGCCTCGTTGAAATCAATGAGCTTGGTGTTTTGCTTCCATGCTATAAGTTATCGGCTGTATCACTACCAAATCTGTCCGGGCTACCAACTCTCTCGGAGTGACCTAACCTATTCAATTAAATGTATTAATTAAAACTAAACTGCATTAATTGTGGTTTAGCTTCAAAAAGCACCTTAGAATATGTGTCTTTTCCCTAGCCAGGGGAACCTAGTTTACGCTAAAAACAAAACAAAACAATTTACGGCAGCTCAGCTGCCAGCACATAACGTCGTTATGGCAACGAGTGCGCTGGGGTTTGGATTGAAGAAGTGCACTATTAAGGTGATGTATCCTTATCTGGGTTTGTGTAAATGACACTTTACATACAACTCATAAACTCGTAAGCAATTGTGCATGCTTACATTCTAAACATTAATTTACCTCATCACAGTGTCCCGTTCCTATCAAAGGAACCAAGAACCAATCATTTCGGGGGTTATATATGAATATCGGAAACACTATGCGTAGAACGGCTAGAGACAAAAAAATTTTGACCCCGTTTGAATTGTGCCATGAATTACATATATGATGTCAATTTAAAAGATAATTTTGCAAGTCAAGAAAGTCGCAATAAAATATATAATTGAAAATGGCTATTATAGCCTTCCCCATTTTATTCTCTCAAAACACCAAAAGCGCCTCAAACGTTGATATACACGTATCTATCTAGGAATGTTGATATACAACGTATTTGCAGAAACGTACAAATACCTATGTTTTCTTCTGGCGACTGGGTTGAGTTGTAACCTGCGTATTAGCATTTTTTTTACATTTATTCTCAGACAAATATGTTTATTTAAATGTATGTATTTAACATTTCGGAGTTTGGGTAGTATTGGCTGATCTCTGCAGACAATAACACTAAGAATCACAATCAAGTAGCTTATGATACAGATTGGAAGTCAAATCTTAGTTTCCCTGTTGCATCAATTATCACAGGACTGCCTCACAGTCTAGTTTGATGCGCCAGTCCACAGTCACTGTAACTGTGAATGTATCTTCAAATCACAATAATGCAATGCTATCAATAATGGAAACAGATATACTCTTTTACAGTATCTTATTTAGTTTGTCTTTGCACTGGTCTGCTTGTGGCACTGATTTACCTCATACTAACAACATTAAATCTTTCATTGTTCATTTGCTCTGCCTCTTTTCTCCCTTTGATCTCTCCTCCGTGTTACTTTCAGGTACAGCTGCCAGTCAGAGAAGCACAGCGGGGACCAAGCCCAAGATCACCCTAGACCCTCACATACGTCTTAAATTTGACAAGTTGGACCTGGTTAGTTCTGCTGTCCTGAAACTAGTTTTATGTCCATCAATATTACGAGCTATATGTCACAAAAATACAGTACGGCAATATAATTATATAATATAAAAATGTGAAATATCAAAAAGTATGTATACACAAAAATGTACAACTAGAAACTCCTTTGCACCCATCCGTGCGAGGGCTAAAACGTGCGAGAGTGTGACTACCGTGCGACTACCAGTGCTTCGATGGTACACCCCCGCGAGACACCCCCAACCCAGTGCCGCCTATTTCCGCGTCGGACCATGACAGTGTGATGTGCTTATATATTCTTTTTATTTATTTTATTTTATTTTTGAGTGGTGTGCTGAAATATTTCTTAGATTATTTATATTTTCTCTTATCCTATTTGCTCTCTATTTGCGTGGCAATACATGTCTAACTTAGACATTAGACTGATAGACATTAGTTTAATCTTAAGCTGTGCCTTGCATTTGGAAGATGTAGGCCTATATATGTATTTATCAAGTCACATAGGCCTATGGTCCAGTTACGATCAGAACTATAAGTCACGCGATGTAGCCTGTTAGGCCTATACCAAGTTTAGTAGATATTATGCCCCAGACAGAATGGCTGTAGTGTTTTTCTTTTGAGGGGTTACACAAGGAAAGGCCTACATTGTTTAATAGGAGATTGTAATGTATTGTTGTGGTGCTGGGAGCGCCATTGTTTAAAATACGAATTTACTTGTGTGAGCCTGGTTGGCCACCGTATTGTTTTTGCAGTTGTTGTTCAGGCTCAGTATACGAGCTGTTAAAATAAAGAAGCACTTCGTGCAGTTAACCCGCCTCAAGCACTGAGTCACGGTACTTTACAGAGATAAGGTAGGATATAATAATAATGGCTTATAGGAACGAACAAATAATAACGAATCAAGCTGTTGAGAACTCTACTCTGCGCGTATGGCAATGTGTGTCTGACACTCAAAAACTTTATTGATCGTTTAAAAGACATTTAATATAGCCTACTTTCTAGCCTACGTTTCTATGGAGGGTTGTAAGGGCCGGACCTAAATATATAAATACATGAATAATTATAGAATTAAATGCTTGAATAAATGAATATATATATATAATATAATAAATACATAATGATATAATAAAATGCTTAAATAAATGAATAATTATGTAATTTAATTGTCACCATGAATAAATAAATCACAAATTAAATGAGACATTAAATACATAA
>OMNO01016940.1:0-14934 GCA_900303215.1 Trachyrincus scabrus | reverse complement strand
TGACACATTGTGACAACCAACCCCATCACGGGGATGGTTGTCACACACTATGGGGTTGTTTGTCACAATGTTATTTTAATGGGAAAAATCTTAAAAAGAAGGCAAGAAGGCAGAACTAAATTTGAAAGTTTAATTGCATTGACAAGTTGACAAATACATAACTTAATGCATCTTAACACAAAATGAGCAAGGAACATGAACAGGAAACACATCTTTAGGCCAGCCTATATAACAACATAAAGAACAAAACAAATATGCCTAACAATAATGTGACAACCAACCCCAAAGAGAATGTGACGACCAACCCCAACTGGAATTTCTTGCTAGCATCAAGGCTAACAACCATCTAACAACTAGTTAGCTAGCTAACAACAATCTAAACTATAGCTTTCCCTTCACACTTTTTAAGGGTAACAATTGTTTTGTTATAAACCCATTGTGTAAAAGCCTAGAAGAAAAATACTGAGGAGCTGAATATTTACAATTTGACATGAAAAACACAAAAAGTCCTCTCACCTCAAGTTCACCAGTCTTACTCCAGAGAAGACTATGTAGGTGAGCTCTGATCCCAATTACGGAAATTTCCATACCAAAATCTGAGAGACAGCGCCCTCTGGTGGCGAGATATAATGAGTGTGACAACCAACCCCGTTCTAGCCTACTCAAGATAGTGGGGCGGCATAGCTCAATATATCATAACAATCGTTCATTTTGTGATACAAGCACCAAATTTGGCAGATGTGTTGATAAATATATTTAGAACAAATCTGGATGTTGGAGCAACAGAAACTCGCCCCCTGGTGGCCGTAGCAGCCATTTGATTAATAAAAGATTTAAAAAAAATGTAAATACACATTAAATTAAGAAAAATACAATTATACACACACACACAGTCACTCAGACACATTTTCTGCGAAGCTACCCCCCAGAGCCACCCCCACCCACCGGTAGCAAGCCACAACCAGTGCACCGCCACTGCAAAAACGGCCGCAGAAAAGCGGGCTGAGTTTTAAGGCTGGAGTGAAGTTCCTGGTGTCATATGAAAGCTAAGGACCAAATCCATTGGTATGTAGCATGTCATGCTAGCATGTCGGGAAAGGGGTCTAAGCTTTAAAGTTAACTACATTTGGCGAAGGAAAAACAATTTTGCAAGCAAATCTCCAGGTGAGCACCAGACCAAAAAGTACAACCTGCAAATAGTAGAAGTAGTAGTAGTAGCAGTAGTAGTAGAAGAGTATTCATTTAACCCATTCGAAGAGGAGAGCAAAGACCTGCTTATCCTTGACAGCTTGGTCAACAGCAGTTCCAAGCATTCACAAAGGAATGTCTTGTGGAGAGAACAAAGCCCATTGATAACACAATCCACCGAGCCACCAGCACTTTCCGATGGAAGAAGATTACGACTTTGGACCAAGAGTGACCTTCTGACATGCTTGGAGGACCTGTCTCCAGCTCAGACTAAAGCCCCTGATGCTACCTGTGTAGTTCTTGATGGAGCTGCCATCATTCAGATGATGAAGCCAGCAGGTGACAAGACATTTGATGAATATGCCCAGCAGGTATTCATCCTATATATCTCTTCTCAGCTGCGCAGTGTGTCACGCGTGGACCTCGTTTGGGATACTTACAAGGATGACTCCCTGAAAGGCACAGCAAGAGCCAAGTGTGGAAAGGGTGTAAGGAGACATGTGGTTGGGAAGGCTGCCATACCAGCAAACTGGCAGAACTTTCTGCGGGTTGACAGCAACAAGACAGAACTATTCAGTTTCTTGTCCAAGGTCCTCCTTCAGGCGTTCTGTGAGGAAGACAAGGAAATTGTCCTCACTGATGGGCAGGGTGTGCTCAGCACACAGCTACTTAAGGATCTCCACACCCTGGCCCCATGCAGCCATGAAGAAGCTGATAGTCGTATGCTACTGCACGTATCACACGCTGCACAGCATGGCCACCAACAGATGCCGATTTGGACTGTTGACACTGATGTGGTCTTGGCTGTGTTTGCCATAAGTCTACCAGCTGGATGTGAACTGTGGCTAGCATTCTGAACTAACAAGAGCTTTTGCTACCTGTGCCCTTCCAATGTTCCATGCTTTGACAGGCTGTGACACTGTATCCAGCTTTGCTGGACATGGAAAGAAGGCAGCATGGTCTACATGGAAGTCTCTGCCAGAACTGACAGATGCACTACTGATGCTGGCAGGTGGACCAAAGGAGATCCCGGATGATGCAATGAACATTATTGAGAGGTTTGTCATACTTCTCTTTGACAGAACCAGCACCTGCACCAAGGTGGACGATGCAAGAAGGAAGCCCTTTCCACAGAGAAACTCGGTGCAGCAAATACCACCTACCTGAGATGCTCTGGTGGAGCACGTCAAGAGAGCAGTTTACCAGGGTGGTCACATCTGGGGGGAAGACACTGCTACCAGACCCTGTGCTGCCATCACCAACTGACTGGGGGTGGGTGAAGACAGAAGGAATGTATGAGCCCCACTGGACGACGTTGCCACAAGCATCAAAATCCTGCCACGAGCTGATCTCTTGTGGCGGCAAGAGTGGTTGCAGAAAGTGCTGCAAATGTAAGAAGGCTGCTCTTCAGTGCACAGGACTCTGCTTCTGTGAGGGACAATGTGAGAGCTGACCCTAAAATCTCTCATTAACTCAAACAATAAGGTGCCATGCCATGGTCCATGGCTGTGATTAACAATTAACATGATCAAGATGTGTTCATAGAATGGTTCCAACAGTATAAGGCAATTAGTCTTTTCAAATAATTTAAGTTAAGTTAATGGCTTCAGTACATTCACTGAACAATGTTAGATGTCATATGTTCAAACTGCTACAGTTTAATATTTAATGGCTTAATGGTTAACTGAACATTGTTAAATGGTCTTTGGTAATACTGCTACAGTTTAATCCACTATAAATCACTATAAATCTCACCATTTTGTTCCATTTCTTTAATTTATTATTGTCCTACATTGAAATAAAACATATTTTTCACTTTAACTGGTCTCTAAATTATATTTGTGGTGCTGAAAACATGGAAACAGCAGCTTGGGGGTGACTTAAGTGTTCTATGCCAGTAACCGCTGGCAGCCATTTTGGAAAATGGCTGCCACGGTCATCAGAATACCAATCTGCAATGCCCCAATATCCAGATTCATTCAACATATATTAAGCTATAAATGTACCAAATTTGGCGCTTGTATCGCAAAATGAACGATAGTTTAGCTATGCCGCCCCACTATAACATTTATTTGTGAAATCAAATTTCACCTTAATACACAAACCATATTTCATTTAGAAGCTATTGATATGATGGAATGTTTTGAGAGTATTTAAGGAAACAATTATTTGTCTCACACATAGACTATATAAACATAAGTCAAAGGTAAATGAAAGCAAATGAAGGAGTTTGCTTGTCCTTTACAAATGAACCACATAAAACAAGTCATAAAAGGTTGGTGGTGATTAAAGTGGTTCAGGTCCAGCTTCATTTCATTCATTTGTGACCCAACATTGAGGATCTGCATGTATGTCCTTATCTTACTGGGTTAATTCGTTTATCCGAGGTGAAACAACCTTTTAAATCCACAAACTATCCATGTCTGTCAATGTTTTGGTAAACCCTTCACTTCAAAAAATGGTTGTCTGGTATCTTTGCTGCCAGTCTCTTCTGCTGCAGCTGTTCTAATTGGTTTGTGGTAACAATGCCTTTACAACAGCAAAGACGCCAGCCAATCATATTTGAAGTCAAGTGTTTGAAGTCATGTAGGCTATGCCGACTAGGGTTCGCCTTTTGGGCTAAGGTGAATCTGCAAGCGGAGCCCAATTAATGTACCCTTGTTGGACCGAAGTCCCGGGGCACATCAGACTCAAGAAGCCATGCATGTGCAAAACACAACAGCCATAATAAAAACCCTAATTCTCTAGAAACACGAAAAGTGATGAATAAAGAGAATAGAGTGAGTCCGTAACCTCTGACTCAAGCCTGCTTTTTCATAGAAAGCACGAAAAGGGCGATGCAGAGTAACATGGTTCCTCTTATGTCCGCTAGCAGCAGGGGCAAACCAGCGGCGGGGAACAACAAGACTCCTCCTACGTCCGCACTCAACGAGAGGCATGAAGGAACAGAGACCGCTTGCCGGCAGCAGACAAAATAAGCACCCTACATCCGCTTTTCACCAAAAAGCGGAGAATAAGGAGCTCTAGATTGCCGGCATGTGTAAGCGGCTAGCGAATGTAGACTAAAAGTCCACCCAAGCACCTGATATCACACATTACCTGACCTATTGAATGCAAAGCATACACATCATCAGTGGATAGAGTTACAACCCGTAGCCACAGTAAATTAATATCCGGTCGGGCTAACCCAATGGGTAACCCTATTTAAGCCTGGTTGGTCATGAGTCAGGGCAGTTATGCCAGTGTTCATATAGGCTTATTAGCCAGTTGCTGCAGCATTTTTTAATAAAAATCACTAAAACGCAACTTCAATCCCTGGCTTGAACCTCAGTTGGACCACAAGATCACATTTCCCTACGAAACCGCCACGGTGAGGTAGCACTGGACGGGCGGAAACCGCAGATCTAAAATAGTTCCACTGCATATCATCTGGTTCCAGGGGCGGCATGGTGATGGTGATGCCCTTAATGGATGCCGCCTCGCTGATTATCTCTCTGAAGAGGTCGGCGAATAGAGTTGTTCTGATACCAGTATCAGAAATGCCTCCGATACAGCCTAAAATGCTGGATCAGGTATCGGCGAGTATGCGAGTCTATGCACCGATCCGATACTTTTTTTTCTTATATAGTGAAATCACACCTGCCATTCAGCCATAAGAGAGATACTACAGTTAATTGCCACTTCAACACTGACTTTTGTCATAAACAATCCAGACACACGCAGTAAAATCAGTTTAACCATTTATTTATATACACACACAATACAATAATGACCATGGAACAGATGCTGCTTCTCGGTAGAGGACCCGAGAACAGCGTAGCTGTCCTTTTCTCTGCCTGCGCATATGGATACGTGCAGAGCGTATCACAGGCAAATCTATTACATTTGATTATATGTTGTTGGGTGTAGGGTGTGTATTATCCATATGGATAATACATGGTATTATCCGTTATAGCTCCGTTACTTAGTGCGCGAGTGAGAGTGTGTTGGCCTGACTCATTCCAATAACAGTAATCCCACTTCTCCTTCTCCTTTGTTAAAGTGACGTTTCATTTATTCCACGTTCCTTTACAGTCTTCCTTATTCTAAACTTATTGACACGGTCAGAAAACTGTGGCTCCACTCTTAAAGCACAATTAAAGTTTGGTAGAGGTTTGGGTTGTGTAGTTACCTTGTCATGATGTAACTCTAAATATTGGCAAGATGTCTTCAATAGTTGCTCCGTAGATTCAAACTTGATAATCCAAAATAGTGTTTTTTTTCTTTCCCCCATTGACTTACATTGCACGGCGAAACAGCTCTCAAAGTCACATTTTTAGCACATAAACGAACGTGAACAAAGTAGATTCTGCCAATGTATAAAATAACAAAACCCAATTCAGCGTTTACGTTGCTCTACGAATCCCGTGTAGAGTGGCACTCGTAGAGCCTACATGAAATAGAACCCCCTATTTCAGCTCGAATTTGAACACTATGAGAGTTTTAAAAATGCGCGTTGGGCTGAGAGTTCTAGGACGTGTTATATCCCCATGGTTACGACCAACACCAACTTTGTGCTACTTTTTTTAAGCTAGTACCGCCATTGTGTATGAGCGTTATAATGAGCGATGTTGTATATGAAATGCGCCACACACCGTAGCATTATACTAACACGAGAAGCATAACCCTCTCTCAGATGCGGCCATCAACATCAACCGCTGCCCAGACGGAACTCCACACACACACACCTTGACATTATACTTTAAGTGTCTGAGAAGCTTAACCCTCTCTCAGATGCTGCCATCAACATCAACCGCGGCCCAGATGGAGCTCCACACATCTACACAAACATCGCCATCGGTGTCCCTTCGTTGTGATGTCAAAGTGCCTTTGAAGATCATATACTGTAATACATATTACCACTTTTAAAACAAAAAAACGATTTTGGGTTCACTGCCCCTTTAAAAAGCCTGTTGCGATAGCCTATAGATAAAAATCACGTTTATTTGCTATCGAAAGGATTTCAATGGGATGGCTGTGTGACCCAATGGGGTATGATAATACGAAGTGTTTGGTCACAAATGGGGCTAATGTCCAGCCACAGTGATAAAGACTACTACTTACTCTGCACTGCATCATACCTGTGTTTATGTGTCCAGTATTTGATCTGTTCCTCACCGAGTCTGACTTCTCTTTGGCCTGTCTGGAGATTCAACCTCACATGAGAGCCTACTGGCACTGCCTGACCTGGATGAAAAACATTGAGGAATTTAGTGGAATGCCATTCATACTGGAGCATACAAACATTCAGAGGTCTAAAATATCCCTGACCACTTTACCAGGTTTTAATGTCTGCCACTGTTCAGTGGGCTGAAAAACTTCCAGATCCTCTTCACTTAAATCATCAACTACTGTGGCCTCGTCAACACCTCCTTCTGAATTCTCCATCACAATTAGGGCTGACTCAGACTTCACAAAAACACAGAGAAATTATTTAATTCCTGTCCATTGTATACAAAAAAATTGATCAGGGACCAAGTGTCTCATAAGTAAGAGAAAAATATCACAAATTACAAGAGAAGATCTCGTATTTGAGCAAGACTCAACTGCTCCAGAAGTTGTTGCATTGCTTGGCTGACACATCATCGTTGTAGGCTATGTAAGCTATGTGATAAATTGCAATTACCAAATTATTTTGTCGTTTAATAGATGTTATCACGAAGGCCTATAACCTAAAGTTCAAGCTATGCAGATTGTTATTTTAAGTTTTATGTAGTTAATTTACTTGAAAATGATCTGTCTCGGTGTGACAGCGTGCGAGAAAACAGACAAATAAATCAACTGACTGCTTACCTTTTGGCCAAGGATGGGGACTATCTGACTGGACCGCAGCAACAGTAGGAAAGCCATGGTCAAAAGGTGGAATGACGCTCCGCGAGTAACACTGAATACCACCAACATCGCCACTAAATTAAAAGCAATTTCATTATTAGTCTCTGATAATTACATACATCAAATTACAACTAATGCTATCAATACACTGGAAGGTGAATTATCACTGACAACATAAGACAGAAGAAAAGAATGTGTCGGAACCCAAAGGAACCTACATGATATATACGGGGTTGGAACACACAGTAAGCCTAATGCTACGCCTATATCTAACAATTTATGAAAGTGACTGAAATTAGAATTAGCTTGACAGGTTAAACGTTGTGTAAAATAAACCCGTTAACAATCGACTGAGGCTTGGGTCACATAATTTGATGGTAATATGAACTCAAGCAAATTCAACGTTTCAAGAAAGGTGAACTCAATTGCCACATAAATAACTAATAAGGAATACTGTACTGTTGTTCCTCAATTGTTTTCGTCCTTATGTTTCGGTCATATGTAGTCGACTTGGAGCGACTTTTGGGAGTACAGCACATGCCGTTCTCAATACATCCACTTGTTTTTCCGTATTACGCGTCATCATCAAACAGCCAATTAGAATAGAACAGCATCGGTCCCATGCGGTTCTATCCGGTCATATCAGTTCTGACCCCTCCTACTACCGAAACGCAATTTCTTATCTCTATGCTGCATTTTCCGTTTCCCAATGCTCGGACTAAGTAGCACGATAAAGGACGGAGCAATGTGGAATTCGGACCGATTGGGATAGATGAGCTGCTTCCGCCTATACCCCAGATGGTCAGCAATGGGCAAGAGGGCCTGACACTACACAGGTCCAGAAGAGCCAATATAGACTCCAGTAGTCTCACAAATCAGACTTCAGATTAATATCTAATACCCGTCTGCCATCAGACTTTTGATTTAATATCTAACGTCTGAAGGCAGACGGGCGTTTCACTTTCTTTAGCTTTATATTTGTTTCGACCAATCGTATTGCTGGAGGCGGTGATCTGTAAGGGCGTAATTGGCGAACACAAACTCGGCCATTAGTAGTAAACTGCAGAAAAGTGTCTAAAGGTTTGAAAACAACACCATGGACTGGCCACTGTAAAAATACGTATTAAAAACTTAGACTTCTGAAAGCTTCATCCACTCGCTCGAATGAGTTTTCTTCGGTAACGAAACAGGAAACAAGTCGTAACTCCGCCCCTTACAGTCCTGGTTTCCAGCCCAGGCTCCGTGGCGTCTCCCCCCAGAAGTTGTGGGACAGGACTGCTGGATCCGAGATTAAGACTCCAGCAAACAATCCTGATTCCTGTTATCCCACGTTGATTCCATGAGGAAGTCAAACATTAACCTCAGCATCAAGGGGAGAAGAAAGATTAGAGATTAAACTCCAATATTAAGGTAACATTGGTAGGAATGGAATGTGCTGGAGAAATAGACTCTTGAAGGCTTGTGTTGAGTGAAATATATCCTATCAAGGTAATCACCCATGACACAAGGTCAGGCTAAATTGGAGTCAGGTTTAAAATATAATTTTATTAGCTAACACAGAAAATGCACGTTCCACAAGGACCCCAACTTAAAAGCACAGCAAAAAATTGACATTTGTTTATATAGCAAGATAGATAGTAAAGTATGCACACAAGTTTGGTACACGCAAGAGTGAAAGACGTTTGGGAACTGTTCTACTGCTGGACACATTGATTTTCCATGCTGTTCTTTGAGCTGACATGGATAACCTCTACTGTGTTCTTCTTTCTCCTATCTTCCTCCGTTCCACCACCTCTGGAAAACTGCAGATTTTCCCCATCTTTCTGGTTCTTCTTCTCCTCTTTCTCTTCACAGTCCATCACAAGGGAACTAAAAAAAAGATTACATAATTTAAAAATGTACATATTAATCCAACAATACATGGAAGGTGTAAAAAAACAAAACACGAAACAACTATAGCTCGAAGTGGTTATACGTTGTCTGGTAATTTGGTTATCAACGTGATGAAGATTAAACGAAGATTCATTTAAGGCAGTGTTTATTCAAGTCATATTTTATTGACACCAGATATATACAGTTATTACTGTATACCATAGCCTACCAGGTTGCCAAGATATGGAATAACATGAGACAAGAAATTATGACTAGTTTTACTTAGCAATTTGTAGGTTAAAATCCACTTTTAACTACCATACCATTGCATTATCAATTCATGTAGAGGGATATGGGCCCTGCAGTGGAGTATTTTGTCAGCATTTTGGGTGCAAATAAAAAGCCACAATACTAGTTACCAAGTTAAGCTAAATTTAAAGATGCCTTAAAGAGGTTCATGTGATCTGCAATGATGCTTCTTGCCTGCATATTATTTACCTTGGAGGGTTGGCAATCTCAACTGGAGGCTTTTCACAGATCCTTACACACTTGGCTGGCGGAGCATCAGACTTTTGATCTGGTAGAAAAAATAAAGGTCTAAGGTCTTCATTTATTATTCATGTACAATTTGTCCACGTGGGCAATACTGCAGTAGGTTAGTGAAAATGTAAATAATGAGGTATGCAGAGTAAACTATGGATTGATGGATAAATATGCATGCAAATACATACAATTTAGATTAAAAAAAGAGATTAAGTGCAATTAGATTAGATTAGATCCTACAGCTTAAGGAAAGTTAGATTTAAGACTTGAGACCTTTTAAAGGCCACTCGGAATGAATTTGAGACCAACTTTACAATAACCAAAATGGAAGAAAAGAACATCAATTATTTAGGGTTAGGGACAATTTTACCCAAATGTTTACTGTAACATAAAACATAACTTTTTTGGTCCAGTGAAAGATCTACTTCAAATATTGAAAAAAATATGAGTGTTGTTTGTTCTGCTATCCTGATCTGCGTGATGTTAATGCGAGAGGCATTCGGTAAATTATTTTAAAAATAGATTTTATTTTTATTATTATTATTATTATTATTGAGATTTTAAATTGCAAAGTCAGAAAAAGATGAATAAAATCCTACTTCCCATGTACTTCGCATTTTTAAGACTTGAAAGATTGATTTAAGACATTTGAATACCAATTAAGGCCTTATTTTTAGATTAATGAATTCAATGCCTTGAAAGACTTTTTAAGGATCCGCGGGATCCGTACTTAGGATCCAATACACACAGCTAACACTTCCGGCTAGCATTAACAACCATTCTACAACATACACATTATAGACAGCATTTAATTGGACAATTAATCTAATCGCCCCTCAAAATAAAAATAAATGTATACAATGGGGGCTTCATCTACAATGCAGATACCTTGTGTAAGCTGCAAGTCCATCTTGCGTAAAACTGTCCCATGTTGGTTCTCACCACTGAGGTGGGGATTACTCTCCAGTTTAGTCGTCTTGTCATTTGCCAAATCCTTATTTGGCTCCATCTTGATAACGTCACAAAAAATTCTATCATCAGGAAGCTTCTCTCGCTTTCTTCTCTGGATATTATTTTTATTAACATCTAGAAGAGAGGCATGACAGAGTTGAAATGAGACATCTTTGTTCACATTGTTGGATAATAGCTGGCATTGGGTATAATTAGACACACACCATTGGGCTCATATTTGTGTCGCAGCTCCTCCACACAAAGCTGCAGTTTGATCTTGTCACTCTGAGCCTGTTAGGATTAATCAGATACAAATATGAAAAGGTTATCCAATGTCTTGAAATGACTTTCTGGCCAATGTGGTCTGTACCAAAACAGACAGAAGCATATACCACTTACCTGCTTCAGCAACTGTTCTAAGGAATATAATTTTCTCTCCAATTCAAGAGCTCTTTGACTCTCTGACAAAGACTTCATTCGTTGGAGGGAAAGCTCATCTCCAAGGCGTTCTGTGTCTTTGCTGTAAAGGTGGTCAGGAATACAGGTAATCAAAACACCCTCAATATCTACGCATGTAGACAGACAAACAGATCTATAGAGGTGCGTCGTGTCACTACCTCTCCATGGTGGAGAGGTAGTGACACGTGTGACATGTGACAGAGATCACAGCAAATTTTCCTTATAACAAATATGATAGAAAAGAGGGAAGAAAATCCCTGCTTGATTGAGCTGTGGGTGGATGGTATTAATTATTCTTTATCTCATAATTTCAAATAATATTGAATATTGAATATTGAATAGCGATGGCAAAAAGTTAGATAGAGCAGGTTTCATTCATGCTACTGAACCCTTAATGCCCACCTTACAAACAAACCAATTTACACAAACTTGGTTCACATGGTTATTAAGACTTATTACTCACACAGAATTGCTGAGCTTCATTTTGAGAAGGTCGGTATAGTAGGTCTCATCTTTATTATCCCTGCCTTCTGACTGAGCAGGCACAGATGGCTGAGATTTTAATAACATCTACACACACACACACACACACACACACACACAAACACAAACACAAACACAAACACTTAGACGCTGACTAAGGTAGGGTGAGGTTGAAGGTAGCTGAATGTTGTCCACATTACTGTGACACTAGGCAACTTTTACCAAGAAGGTGTACAGTAAATGTTGTCATAGAACACATTACCTCGACTTTCTCCAGTCTCTGGAGTTTAGTGACCAGATTATGGATCTCCTCATTCTTCTCTGAGAGCATGGACTGGAGCCTCTCTAGCTGGGCCGGGTCTGCTCTTGTGCCTTGCAGCTGCATCAGGGTGGCTATCTGAAGCTGCACACACACATCAGTTGCCTTTAAGAGCTCTTTGATTGCATTTAAATTATAAATGTGTATTGTCATCTTCTCTGGCAACACGTCATGCAGTTTACAAAGATAGTTGTGTAGTTTCCCCCCACAGCTTTTATTTCCATTGACATCGATTCATTTGGCGTTGACAATCAAGAGGAGTTGTGACCCATCACCCCGATAAACCTTTCTCTATAGCGTATTGAATAGTAATATTGAGACAATGCTTTTACAACGTATACAAATTTGACTAGATTTACAGTGTTACTAAACTCTATTACACAGATGGACAAATATGTTTTAATATACAATTAAAAAAGAACAGTTAGAAATGAACAGTTCAAAAAGGTGCTGTAGGTAAGATTGAATAGCTATAATTTGAGTGTCATTTGTTAGAAATGTCATAGCCATCAGTCAGCTATTAGTAAGTGAAATGCTATGTGAGAATATATGTTTGGTTGACTGTCTCTGTATGAGACAATTGAGATTTTAGACCACTCTGGGTTAATTTCTGACCAATCAGGACTTCTCTTGATTCAGTCCATCTTGCCTGCCAATCACAGGTGCGTGAATGCAACACTCTCTCACTCTCAATGGTGGACAAACGTAGGGAGGGAGGGAGCAGAAAGGAAGGGGGCATTTTTTTGGGTTGCTTATTTTCCAAATCTTGCTCTCTTCTGCTCTGCTTTCCAACTCTCAAATCTTACCTACAGCAACATTTACCAACTGTTTGTACTAACATAGACAACCTGCTGGCCGAAATACTGCTCAACATACCTTCATGCGGTGTAGCTGTTGTTTGCTAAAACCGTGCTGTTTCTGCAGAGACTGATGTTGGATCATCATACTGATCAGTCGCTTCTCCATCTCAGCCCGTTTGTCCTCTAACTTCATAGGAATAAAGGCAAACATCCATATTTACGTTTATATATGCATTACCCATGATTCCACAGTTTTTCAGCTGTCCACCAATGTTCATAGAAATGTAATAAACACATATATCCTGTATTATTGACAAAGAATTGCACATTGTTAAAATCCATGCAAATCTTGTCCCATCTCATTGTTGCCAATATTAGTGGTTAATAAAATAAAATGTTCACATTAGTATAAAGGAGTATAGTGGACCCTGATGGTTGATGCTATTACCATTACAATTGAGGGGTTTTCCACCCCTAAATATGAACTAATATTTACAACCAACATATGATTCGACAAGGGCTAGCCTAACTATAGAACCAATAGTGTTTTTTCTTGGATAAAATAATAATAATGCTGCGCCCGTTCTATATAGAACTAGGGCTAGCCCTGGATATCAGAATATTCTGGTATTCATTTGTCAGGTTGGTATTCCAACAGGTTTTTGGTATTTTAATTTTGAATACTTTGTGTATCAGTGTATGACCCAGTGCTGGCTCTGGCCTCCAGGGGGCCCTAAGCACACATATACTTACTTATATGTTTGCATCTGTAGTTCACACCGCATCATGTGGTGAAAACCGGGACAATTTGGTAGTGAATGTTGACAACCGGGTAATTTTAGTGTTTTACATTTACAGTTCAGTGTTGCACATCTCTTGAAAATCAGACCTGTGCAGGACTCTGATGTGGGGCCCTACACATGTGTGTGGGACCCTATGCAACATGCATAGTCTGTGTATAGGGGGCACTGGCACTGGTCTGACTAGGTGGAACATACTGGAAAAGGCCTCCATATGTGGATTGTAAACAATGTAGCCAGCTAACCAAAACCCTTAACCATGTCAGGAACAAAAATAAATAATTCAATTGTTTCTTACTTCAGCAAACAGTGAATTGCCTTTGCTGTTTGGGTCTTGGGCCTGCTGTAGAACTTGATCCAACTGTACCTGCAGTTCCTGGTTAACTTCACGGGATTTCTATTAAAGAATGAGAGAGACAGCAGAAACAAGTCTAGCAGCCCTGCAAGCACAATAGAACTATGATGGTTCAAAGATTTGGTTCCTAACCTTACATTTATAGTAGAAAAGGTTTGAGGAACGCAACCTGAGGAAATAAATATGAGATGGCCAACTGCCCCTTGAAGTTTTTTTTTTTAAACAATTTGCTTATTACATTTTCAACATTAATACATAAATAACAACAATACACATCCCCATCCCTCCCTCCCCTTCCCACTCTACTTGTCAGTCCAGTATCCTTACATTCAAATCTTCGTCAAGTTAGGAAAAATATAATTACATTAAAACAGGTAAATTCTGGGTAGAGTAGGAATGAAAAGCAACACATACAAATAAAAACACATACTAAAACAAAATAAATGTTTGTGCAACTGTTAATTACATTTCACATATGTAACAAATTCTGAAAATTTGACAAAACAATTTTGGTATGCAGAAATCTATACCCAAATATTAAGGATGGATCCTGGACTTCCTGACGGGCAGACCCCAGGTGGTGAGAATGGGCAACCTCACATCCTCTGCACTGAACCTGAGCACCGGAGCCCCTCAGGGCTGCGTACTCAGTCCCCTCCTGTACGCCCTGTTCACACATGACTGTGTGACCACACGCAGCTCCAACGTCATCTTCAAGTTCGCAGACGACACCACCATCCTGGGTCTCATCTCCAACAACGATGAGACCGCCTAGAGAGGATGTCAGTGACTTGGCTACATGGTGCCAGGACAACAACCTCTCTTTCAACGTCTGCAAGATCAAGGAGATTATCGTGGACTTCAGGAAGCGGCAGGGGGGTGGGGGTCATGCCCCCATACACATCGATGGAGCCGAAGTGGAGCGAGTCTCCTGCTTCAAGTTCCTCGGTATGTTCATCAAAGATGACCTCACCTGGTCCAAGCAAGCAGACTCAGCGGTGAAAACTGCCCAAAAGAGACTCAAGAAGTTTGGCATGTCTGCCAAAACCCTGACTAACTTTTACAGGTGCACCATTGAGAGCATCCTCTCTGGCTGCATCACCGCCTGGTACGGCAGCTGCACCGCTGCTGACCGTAAGGCCCTCCAGAGGGTGGTGAAGACAGTAGAGCGCATCATCGGTTGCCATCTACCCTCCGTGCAAGGCATCTACCACACACGATGCCTTTGGAAAGCACGGAAAATCACAAATTCCAGAGCATTCGGGAATGGACTACCAGACTCATAAACAGTTT
>OMNO01016939.1:0-12071 GCA_900303215.1 Trachyrincus scabrus | reverse complement strand
ACGTTTTAACTGGGAAATGAAGACGTATTTCTGTATTGTTGCCTTAACCGCATGGTTTAGCAACTGCTGTAGGACAGATCCTCGTGTAGATTTAGTTAGATTTAGTGCTTTACTTATCTCTTCATTTACTCTCTCTAAATATTTATGTTGCCACATGAAACCTTGATTACCTACAGTACCTTAAACCCAGTATAATGTGTTAGTCTCAATTCACAAACAGATTAGTTTAGTTTTTCTTGTCATGGACGGCGGTGCAATAATCATTCTAATTTCTCTAGATAGTCATCATTCACACCAATGGGATGTGTAAAAACACTCAAAAGTCAGATTAGTGAAAATGTGCTGAAAAATTGCCGAAAAAGATAAGTGTAAACTGCTTGAATACTCGTACAAACGCCGAGTAGATACTAACAATGCTGTTCGAGATATTAGTAGTTTTAAAGACTTAATTACGAGTGTCTCTCGATGAACCCGAGAGCCATATGGCTGCGAGGAACGTGAAGCGAAGAGGGTTGTGTTGTTGTCCCCAGAGCTTTGTCTGTTGAACAACTTCCAATAGGTGACTGCACTGCAGTGTTGACAATGTGGAGAAGAGGGGTTGGAGAAATTAAATGACCCATAGGATGGTTTAGAGACGAGGGGCGAGAAGAAACGTGATCAGATTTGATAACCAGAGGATGTATAGAAAGTGATAATGAATGTTAACAGCAAGGTTTGCCTACTTTTATGAACCAATGTCTTTAATGGAAGGGAGGTAATATCTGTTTACAAATGTTACACTATTTTTAAATGCTTGAGAGATAAATATGTGGGATAGCCAAGGTCGATATGCATACAGTTAAGACAAATTACAATTTTTACCGAGAGAGGCCTTGGACATAAATATTTTATACAAATTTGTAGTTTTGACAAAACCGAACTTTAATGTTTAATGTGCCTTAAAGAAAGTTGTGTCAGTCAGAAATGATAAGCAGAATATTGTGTTTCCAATGATACAATAGAAATACCCAGTGCAGACTGACGTTCTTACATTCATGGTCTTAACATTCATGCGGTAATTGGGACGCAGATTGACCTTGGGTCAAATTATCATCTGATTTGTGGCTTTTGAGTTATGAAAACACAGGCGAAAATACGATAGGAAAGGCTTAATTGGAAGTTACAGTTGGAACTGGCAGCGGGGTCGCATTGGACCGTAAACTAATTTAGCACCTCCAGCTGGCACTAACAAACCCAGTGCAGTATGTTGTCATGGAATATCAACAGAGATGTTATGGTTATGTCAATCCCCTCAACAAAAAAATCTTTTTTGTTTCATAATGTTTTCAAATGAAGCTGTGAACCTCACTAGTGCATCTGGAGTTTTTTTATTTGCCCGTATTGTGATCATGGTAACCATGAACAGATTTAGTTTCATAAGGAGTCATGTCATGCTAGCACTTTTGCTAGCAAACATCTTTTTTTAAATTAGCTTTTTCAAATGTAATATCTGGATACAGAGGAAAGTATTATGCATGTGAAAATGATGTACCGCAGGTCAGAAGAAGATTAGCAGAAGGTTGAATCAAGGACTAATACATCGTTGGAAACAATATATAATATAACAATATATATATATATTTATATATACAGCATATAGTAGTACTATATAACTTCTTGCTGTTCTTGTTGTGATGAGATACACTAACCAGACTGATTTCTCCTTCGCTTTCATCAGAAATTCACTGCTCCAACTAAAGCGCTAATACCTGACTGTGATGTAAAAATGTAACCATGGCTACCAATGAAGCGTTGTGTATAAACAAGTTTTCATGCTATCATGATAAACAGAGTATGAAATAAGATTTAGGTGGAGAATCGCAAGCAAATGGAAGAACTTTTATACCAAGCAATGATGTAAAACTAAAATCTGCTTTCAGATGTATGTTGTCTTGAATTACGTATACTTGACTTTTCTAGTACATTTTCGGTTCAAATTATTATTTTTTTTCTATGGACGAGATGTGTATTTTGGAAACCTTTATAGATGTTGAAAATTTTAAAGCAATTTGCAAAAGATAAACCCACGTTTTTTTCCCTGACAAAGATATTTGCAAATGACTGTTATGTATATATTTGAAGGCCATTATTATCAAAGAGGAGACGCTCTTATTATGTCTAATGCAATATTAAAGCTTTTTATGTGAAAAAGGGCCTATTGCTGAAAACTAAACAAAGCTGGGAGTTTTTTTTTTAATGTTCTGTTCAATTATCTGAAGGGCCTATCCAACAGAAATATTTATGGAAAGATTTTTTACACTTTTTTTGTATAGAATATGCATCAAGTTACACTAAAAAGGAAATATTGATGTCTACGTAAAATGTTATTAAAAGTTGGTACATAATTAATACTGTCTCAGTTGTAAGCCAATGTATTACTGTTTTGTTTCCTATTGCTTTATCAGTATTATGTAACCTACAATCATATTTGTGTCTTTTATGATACTAATTATGCTTACCTGTTGCCCCTTCCATCCATAGAGTAGCATGTATTCAATTTGTATGCATTTATTTCAATGTTATGAAAGTATATTGTGTTAACATGCAGACTAACTTTTGCTCCCCACTGTATACGCACGTTGAACTGTGAGTTATAGTTTGCTTAAAGCAGCAATGACAAGGATATTTAAATGTACAATGTTTTCACTAGTTGAGGAAGTGTGTAATTATCTTCAAATGACAAATAACTGTTTCGGAGTTTGCATGTGCATGTTTATGTCTGAATTACATTGTATTTAGTGCAATGTATATTTAAGTTCTACATAGTGTAGATTGGATTCATATTTGTAACATTCTCAGTAATTCCAAGATTGTTACTATCCACAAAATATCTAATTTAGCCTACTGATCGTGTAGCCTATACAGCGTAATCCATTTTTACTGAATGTAATTTGTTAACACATGTGGTTGAATTGGAAAGTCATGTGTGTGTGTGTGTGTGTGTGTGTGTGCACGTACTCTCCGTTGTGTATCATTGACAATATTTCATTGTGATGTTGTGAAAGTGCTTTTATTTGAATTGGACAGAACACAGATGCTGTTTGGCACACAAGGAAAGTCATGCTTACAACGTTGCCCACCAGGTCTGGTTTTCATGTCCATGAAAATGGCATTCCAAAATGTGCCTTATTTGTTGAGTTTGCAAAACAACATTAAGTACTTTAGAGCTGTCGGTCGAATAAAAAGTCCTGATGAATGAGACGAACACACTCTTTATGTGGTTATTATACCGCAGTTTTATTTGTTCAGGTTCTGTTTGTAATAACTGGGTGTTTCCAGCCGACTCCACTGCAGCGTTTTCCTGGACTATTCCCAGGTTCCGGCTGATATTAGTATTGACAATGCGTGGCGTTTTGTTTTCCCCACGGGAAACGTTCCCCAACGTTCCCCACCTAGCATGCCTGCATGCTAGGTGGCGCGCTGTAAACCGCTCTGAGGAAGGGCATTGCTGATTGTTTAAACATGGCGGTTGGGTCATGTGCTGGAGCGGCCTTGTAAAAGATCGATTCCCCCTCATCTTGTAAGACTCCACCAGTCGGGTGTTGAAAACTCACCACCGCACATTTCATTGACGACGTTTGAGTTTGGCACTTATTTAAACTCTGTGGAACGGCGAGGATAGATGTGTATATATATATATATATATATATATATAAAATACGATAACAGGGTGTGGAATGCGGCCAAACTGACAGAATCTGGACTTTAACAGCATTCAAATCACCGAGCCAAAGATGTTATTGTTTTGCATGTCTCTTAAAATTTGGCCACGGGCCTCGCTTTTGTCTTGCCAAGTTTCCGAGCGCAATATTGGACATGCATTCCAAACAGCTCAAACCTAACCAGAGGGTGGGGACGCAAATTATATCAAGTTTGTTACAACATCTCTCTAACTTAAACACAGTGAGAACTGGGAAAAGGTCTCCATGGCAACAATGTAATCGGAGAATTCAAACAAACGCTGGAAGGTCAACGCGCATATGGTTTTGCTTAGGAGTTGGGGGGGACTCTGCTCTTTCACGTTGCTTCATTATTTACTTTCATAAAGTATTAGCTGGATAAGCAGCAACACCCTCTGGCGCTCGCAGACCAACCTCCGCTCTGTTGGAGACACAAAAGACCTCCGAGGTATTACGGTAAAGGACCGATCGACACACGACTGTCTTCTCAAAACAATGCACATGGATGACATCTCCACTCATACTGGCCAATCAGGCCAGAGTCCATATTTCTAGAATTTTCAGATGTGTTGTGGATTTAAATGTTAGATTTAATTTACAACAGATTGGCTTGCAAATGTATGACTAAAAGTCTGTCAAGATGAGGCAGTTGACACACACGCGAGCACATCCTGACAAATGGGACTCGAAGGTATGATGTCACATCCTTTCCTCATGGACAGGAAGCTGTGCTAGAGGTCCAGTGTCTAAAATAAGCGGTTGGATCATTTCCAGGAAGCTTGATTTAAGTGCGGTGGATACTTGCACACTATCAGCACTGTGGTGTCAAAAGTTCAAGAGAAAGTAATGACTACAACTAGTAAAAATATTGTTATCTGTAAGTATATGTGACAACTGTGTACTTCGCTTATGCATTAGGATGCATTGTAGTGCATTAGTATTCCAAGTAGTACTTTAAGTATATTAGTATTAAAATATAAATAACATATTTTGATACACCTTTGTGCAATTACAATAGAAATGTAGTAAAAGACAAACTCCATGTTTGTTCTGAACCGTCACCTCAGAACAAACATGGAGTGACATCATTTCATCTCCCCGCAGTCAACGATGGTGATCTTCTTCAGCACACCACCGTCGTGCAAACCGAACGCCTCCATCTTTGTCACGACCTCCATGCCGTCCGTCACCTGGCCGAAAACCACGTGTTTACCGTCCAACCTGGGAAATTAAAACATGAGATTTTACTGGGTGACTCAGAAAGGAACAAACTCTGCAAACCACTGCACTAGTTCACATCATTTATTTACCAAATATATATATAAATATGCAGAACGTTGAAACAAACAGAAACAGAAAGAAGTTGTGTTTGGCGGCAGGATAGTCTCGTTTGGGTGTTTGTCTCCTAGCCGAGAGGTTGAGGGTTCGAACCCCAATGTCCGCAGTCTCTCCAAACAAGATTCCTAACCTCTCCTAACCCATTAATAAATAAAAAAAATCCCTGTAAGTCGTTTTATATAAATGTACTTGTGCAATGAAATATGTATGCCAATTCCATTAAAACACACTGCAAAAATATATATTTTTTGCTAAAGCTTATCAAAGTGTAAATGAAGTGAGTTAGACAGTACCTACCATTCTGTCTTAACAGTACTAATGAAAAACTGTGAGCCGTTGGTGTTCGGCCCTGTATTTGCCATCGACAACGTTCCTGCAATGCAAAGGAAATGGGGCATCAGTTACAATAACATTAAGAAGATGATACATAACTGCTCTAAGTAAACGGTCTTCATAATGTATCCAACCATTGACAATATAAAATAGCTTACAGTACAGTTACGCAAGACCCTAGACTTAGAAGTGTTCGTCCATAACATAGGGTTAGAGAGTTTAGACAGAATATAAACAATTCTTATGTATGGATGGATGGTGCTGACCCACCGAGAAAGTAGGTCACTCACTTATAGTTCTGCTAAATCTATAGATCCAGACATAAGACGAAACACTGCCATCTAGTGAGCGTGTAGTAGTGGAAGCATTGAATGAATTATCAACACGCCCCTAGTTCTCCAAATCGTACTGCACTATAAAAGATAAGCTGGCATGATTAAGGTAGGCTTATCTGCAAAACAAATTGAGACATCATCACCATCATTACAGAATATATACATCCATATAATGAAACAAAAAATGTAAATATAATGGAATTTTGCATAGCAGCCATGTCAACCTCAGCCTGTTTATTTATTTACCTGGACAGGTGTGTTTCAATTTAAAGTTCTCATCTGCAAACTTAGTGCCATAGATGGATTTCCCTCCTGTTCCGTTGTGCTTGGTAAAATCTCCCCCCTGCAAAAAACATGTATTAGTGGAATAATACAAATTACAGAGAGGCCTGCATTTAGTTACTGTTGACAGTGTTATTTGCTGTATAAGTCACCTGACACATGAACTCAGGTATGATTCTGTGAAATACTGAACCCTTGTATCCAAAACCATGTTGCCCAGTGCACAGTGCTCGGAAGTTTTCTGGGGAAAGAACATGTTCCAAGTACTGGTGTATGTCTGAATTATTGCACTGGATATTGTATAGTATGTAGGACTAAAAACGAAAACCAAGATACTCAGTGTGAGATACAGAAGCACCCTAACCAAGAGGCTGCTCTCACCTGCAGTCTTGGGCACCACTTCTGCATTGACCTAAAACACGTCACAAAAGTAGAATTTAAAATGACGAAATACGATATACATTTAGGATACTATGCCATGTAACTCATCATAAAGCACGTTACGTCTGTATGTATGTATGTACAGTACAATGACAATAAACGGTCACCGGTGGTGGCTAGCTGTTGTTAGCTAAAAGCTAACCTCTATGATAATTCTTCCAAGAGGTTCACCGTCAGCCTCGACGTCCAAATACAACACGGGCTTCTTGACCGGGCCGGAGGACAGCAGCCGCGACGTGGCCACGCCCACGGAGGAATACTTCATACGGTTTTTTATTTGCAACATTGTTGCTTTACAAAGTTTAAAGGGTCGGCGTCCGCAGGAAGTCAAACATCAGCGTTTACATGTGAGGTATGCGTGTGACGTCATTGACTGTCATACTACTACTACTACTACTGCTGCTGCTTACGTCACAACGTCATTTTATTTGTACACCTCATGCTTTTTTTTTTTAAGTACTTTGGTGTATGACTTATTCAATCTATGTATTAACGGTTCTGCAATCATTTAGCAAATGTAGCGAGTGTTGGGTCTGGTGTGGTCGACTATAATTGTCTATCAGAAGATATGTCTTCAAGTAGTATTTAATCAGTCTGTGTTTACAGCGCCACCCAGAGGACACTGAACGGCAGTTATTCGCCTGCATCACAACATAACTCTCATTTCTTTCTACTGACGACTAAAAACACACGTATTCAATAACATGTTT
This sequence comes from Trachyrincus scabrus, assembly GCA_900303215.1. Taxonomy (NCBI): domain Eukaryota; kingdom Metazoa; phylum Chordata; class Actinopteri; order Gadiformes; family Macrouridae; genus Trachyrincus; species Trachyrincus scabrus. Next base: position 4,913 of record OMNO01016939.1, on the reverse strand, counting down.
CATTATGATTAAATAACTCTACTTTAATTATTAGGCCTATTATCAAAAAATAATACACATTATCATGAAATAATGCTGACCAATAGGCCTATTCACTATTATTACATAATTCCCACAGTTGAACCATGTTCAAGTAGAAACTTTGCATTTAGTACTTCATCCCAACCAGGATCCTATTTGTGAAGAATGTTGGTTGTGAAAGATGTAATGACGAAATTGAGTAGATGTCACAGAATACATTGTGTGTGTTTCATCTGAATACATATTTATTAGATAAATATTAGGATGTCACATCATCTAACTACATACAGATTTGCAAGACTAAAAATCACAATATGTTTATCTGACCAGTTTAAAATATGAAATAATTGTACACAGAATGTACAAAAACCAAAAGAGAACCGTGTGTGCCAATCACTCCATATTTTGCCAAATTGCATAAAAATTGGACAAAATTTTGTACAAACTTTATTTGGATCTAGGCGCCAAACATCATGGCTCCACGTCTCCCGAGTCCCAATTATACCTTAAAAGGCTCCTAATAGTTTTGTAGCACCTTTATAAAGTACACAGGCAATAGAGAAGTACACGGAAGTTCACTATTACACAACTGGAAAAAGAAAACATTTGCGTCCCCCCCCCCACCAACACCACAACATGGCGGGGGGCACGTAAAGTACTTTACACAAATGAACAGGTGTGGTTAGAGAGGTCCGCACAGACGTCACCAAACACGGATCCATTTTCTCAATTCGCAATGTCTGATGTCTGCAAGCTTTACAAATTCTAGATACACTATGCACACTCCCCCTCACCCCTCCCCTGGAGAAAATGAATACTTTTCCGTTAACGCGTCTATTTGTCATTTACATTATGTACATCAACCACCCCTCCTTTTTGCTACATCCAAACCCGTGATCGAATATAGGAGGGGGGAGGGGAACTCTCCGGATTTATGTTTCACTTTACAATATATCTTTTTTTTTTTTATATATTCATGACGGAAACCAAACTGTACAGTTGGTGACAGGGCAGGGAGCATCAAAGATGACTCTTTGAGATAATATTTGTCCTATGGAGGGTTGAATTGGAAGTTGTGATACACTGTGTATGGAATCGTAATATTCCAAATGTGGCAGTGCAAACAAATAGATAAACAAACCAATACAAATTGATTTAACTATGATATGTGATACATGAAAGACGCTGAACTCATACACATTGACTGTAGTTGTGTTCTGTTATTCAAATGGGTAAAATATCAATTTTGAGTGAATCTATTTAACAAGAAATATTCCAATTTCCTATACTGCATACGCTCATACCAAATTAAATCAATCATTAAAAAAAAAAAACACTGGACAAAATAATAATTTAAACTTAAAACAATATAAAATGTGATAAAAATACAAAGAATCCTCACACTTTTCCCTCCACAAAGTATCAAAAAGCTCATCCCCGGCCATGGAATTACAGGATATTCTGTATATTCTCAGTTAAAATTCACAAGATTATTTGTTTCAATATCAAACAAATTTACACAAAACATAAAACACAAACAAGCAAGTAAAAAAGAAAACATTTTTATGTAATTTAAGTTTTTTAAGTAATTCATACTTTGCTTTGCTTGCTGTGTCTACAAATTGTTTGAACTGATGCATTGTCACACAGTAGAAATGAAACAGGAAGGAGGAGATATCTGATGGACAGTGAAAGTGTGTTTGGAAAAGTGATTTCATTATTACAATAATGAGCTTTCCATCAAGTACTTTGTGTGTGTGTGTGTGTGTGTGTGTGTGTGTATTTCAGGCTTGAGAAATGTCTATCTGTACTAGCCAGGTAAAAGTTGTTACATTATTATATTACATTATTTGTTACAATCACAAATAATTCACAGGGCAGAATTTTATAACAAAAGGGTTTTTTGCAACCAATTTGAAAACTATGGTAACGTAGCGGGGCTTCTTTTCTTGATAAAAAGGAAGAATGTAGCTTGGCAGTAACATGACAGGGGTACACATTCAAAAAAAACAAAAGAAAAATGAAGATTAGCAATACAAGTTGCCAGGAAGCTCCGATGCAGTGGCTCTGTGGCCAAGCAGTTGATTATCCAGCTAACAAAAATGAAATATTAACGACGGCCATGACACTAGCTCCACAGACATATAAATGACATGCGTGATCGATAGTGATCAGCAACAGAGACACACAGACTCTTGCCCGACTGAACTAGCTCTCCATCTGATTGTATGGATGCTGTGGAAGTATACCTATTGCAAGTGTGACTTTTTTTGCACTGACCGAACTTATCTTTGCAAGGATGTCGTAATTGCATGATGTGTAGGCCTACTTGTAACGATAATAAAAAACAAACACGATGTATCTGAATACATTGAAATGTGGCCAGTGTGTTAAACGTGTGATATGGGACAATGAGAAGACAAATTAAAACATCGACATTTTCACGGAAGTAATAAATATGAGGGAATAACAAAAAAAAAGGATGAAGCACGTTTAGTACAAAGAGACGAAGAGCAGGGAACTGTTGGCACACGTGCACTTTGGAACAAAGTGGGGACTCAATTTAATGAGGGGATGACAAAACATCACAATAAATATCCACAGCAGAACTAAAGATAAGAGATACAGATGTATAGATAAAGATAAAGATAGGGACAAATGCAGACCAGAGACCCTTCAGAGTGGATTTTCTTGTCACATCCATTTTAGTACATTTTCCCTTTTTTCTTAGTGTTTTTCTTATTTATTTATTCAAATGGTTTTCTCTGCCTGCTGAAATTCACATATGCACATAAGGAAACTAAAGTGCACACAAACACACACACACAGGTGCACACGCACACACACATTCGTACACATACACACTCGTACACACATGCACGCACGCACGCACACACGCACTCGTACACACACAGACACATGCATTCGCACACACACAGACACATGCATTCGCACACACACATCCGTACACACACACACACGTGCGCACACAAACATGCATTCGCGCACACACACACACACACACACACACACACACACACACACACAATATATGCGTGCACACCTGTTAGACTGCAAAAAGTGTACCTGGGACAGCGTGCTTCTGTGTTGACACCAAAGGACATTTTAGCTTATCTTTGTAGTGCTGCGAGTGTGAGAGGTCCTGTGTTGAGGTCCAGTTAGCAAGGAGACGTCCAAACACCACCCAGGAAGTCAGGGTTCAAAGGTCACGGCCTGTGCCAACGTCTTGGAAGAACGCGTTTCGAATAGGATAAAAACAATGTTTTACCTGTAATTCTTTAAAATCTTTTTTTCTTTGTTTTTCACTCTTTCTTTCACAAAAAGGAAATTCATCATTTAAAAAGCTACAACACTTTTTTTTCCTTCCTATTTCCAAAGGGTTCTCCTCTGTGTTGTGTACAAATGAAGTGATTATATCTGCACAGTTTGTAGTCATCAAATATATAGATATCATATATGGATATATAATATCAATTATAGTGCCAGCCAACATGGCCGTGGTGTGTGTCGTGTAAAAACCAGAAGCATTGGAGATGTAGGGTGGGGGTCTTTGCACTGAGATGTAGGGTGGGGGTCTTTACACTGAGAAGAGGAGGAGGATGTAGATCTTTGCATGAGACAAGTTCCTATCAAACATCCGTTTGCAAAAACGACTGTCAGTTTGTTTGTGTGTGTGTGTGTGTGTGTGTTTATATGCGCATTCGCATGCATAGGGAGCTGTCTGACCCGTGTGAGGTCAGAGGTCAGTCAGTGTGTCTATGGACAGACAACACACACACACACTTCTCACACACACACACACGTCACAGCACCCTGTGTGGAGGACGGTTTCAGGGGGAAGGATTAGGGTTAGTTGTTCTCAAACAGGGACAGGAGGTCATCGTTGCTGTTGGGCGGAAGGTCAGGAGGGTCCAGGTAGGACAGCAACTCGTCAGGGTTGGCCAACTCTGGAAGCAGCTGTGGGGTGAAGAGAAGAAGAATATAAATGAATATAGTGATAGAAGAAGAATATATATGAACACAGTGATAGATCGAGTAGTGGCTACTAATCACTACTCTTAATGCATGAATCTGAATTCACAGTAAGATGCTTTAGATTAAAGCCAAATGTAGTAGTACTAGTACTGTAGTAGTACTAAGTAGTAGTACTAAGTACTACTACTTAGTATTATAAACATGTCTAAATATCATTTGTTTTGGTGATAACAGGCCGTGTCACAGTGATGCAGTTTTTTTGTATTTTAAATTACATATGTATTTAGGGCACACTTAAATGACAATGTTATTTCTCAATGTGGTTTCACCCCGAATAAAGAAATAAAGATTTTGTTTGTAATCTATAGTTAGTTTTAGGTTTAGGGTTACACAAAACACACTTACATCCAGGGAGGGCTCGGGCATGTCCTGGGTTCCCTGCACCATCGGTCCGTCCGAAGAGGGGTTAAAGTTCAGATCGCTGTGGGGGTGACTGTTCTGCTGCTGAGACTGGGGCTGCGATGACTGGCGAGGCGGTTGCCCTGATTGGCCGCCGTGATGCAAGGACTGCCCCGATTGGCCGCCGTGATGCAAGGGCTGCCCCGATTGGTTCCCGTGGTGTGGAGACATGTGCATATGGGAGTGGTCAGGATGGGACATCTGAAGGTGAGGGGAGAGAGAGGGTTAGGAGGGGAGGGAGAGAGAGTTAGGAGGTGAGGGAGAGAGAGGGTTAGGAGGGGAGGGAGAGAGAGTTAGGAGATGAGGGATAGAGGGTTAGGAGGTGAGGGGGGGAGGGGGTAGGGGGGGGGGGGAGGAGGGGGGGAGGAGGGGGGGGGAGGGGGAGGGGGGGAGGGGGCGGGGGGGGGGAGGGGGGGGGGAGAGAGGGGTAGAGGGGG
>OMNO01016937.1:0-16020 GCA_900303215.1 Trachyrincus scabrus | reverse complement strand
GGACCAGTATTACACAAAAACATCCATCTAGTGTTTAAAGCTCACCGCATAGACTATTTGTCATATATTACAGATAATATAGTATATATATATAAACTATTCATGACACAGTGTTTCTATAAAGTAAACATGTTTCAAATTATAATTGTTATTTATAAAGCATGGAAAGTAAAATCATATCATTGTGATACACTGCATTTGGTGATTATGAAAATGCAAGGAGTACTCTAAACAAAAACAAAAAAAATTATATATAACAAATTGTAATTATTAAAAGTGTTACATTCACATGTAAGCCTTTATTATTTTCCCTTGATAAGAAAAGTAAATGTAGGAAACAATAATAATAGTTTTACTTTAGCGCGGAGCTCTTCCACATTAACAAAACACTAATGCACGTATTAATCAACAGCGGTAAAATGTTTACGGTTTTAACATGAACCCATGTAAAATCTGTGCGATAAAAGCAACAACAAATGTTTCAGCAACCTCTGAACAACATCAAAACAGAAGGCTAATAACATGTACTGCCTTCAAATGCTCGGCCACATTTATAGGTCTATTTAATGCTGGTTCAAATCAATTCCAATCGATATCATTAGCAAATGACCAATCAAGAGAGATAAATGTTTTTATGGTATATCAACTCATGGTGCAATCACTGCTGACATGGCACAGTCCATCTGCTTTAAAGTTTAAAGTAAATATTTAAACATTACAATCCAAACATGCACTTTTTTAATTTCAATATGCAAATGAGAAACAGAGATGTACAGTTCTCTGATCTAAGAATGATCTAAGAATGTTGGACAGCACATTTATGGAGGGAAACATCTAGTACAGTAGCAGTACTTTAGTAACATTCTGTGGGACACAGCTAATTGTAAAATGTACACACATTTTAAAAGCTAATTTAAAAGTCCTCATGACAGCCTACACAATTTAACCGGCTGAAATCTAACCCTTAAATATCAACTCACTAAATAGACCAGTTTACGATTTAGTAAACCATTCCTATTGGATTGTACCACAAGGTTCCCAACTATGGACAACTTGTTACTACAATGTAATAAACAATGGAAGTTTCATAGAAACCAGCCAATGGGCACCTGAAAGTGTTATGCAAGCCACAACAAAACACAACTGACGCAAGTCAGGCGTTGTTTCACCTTGCATAAAACGTCAGATGCTTGACATAATGAGCATGAGATTTGCCTTTGAGAGAAAAAAGAGCCCGGCCATTAAATAAGAGCCTCCAGGAAAATATTAAGCGATAATGAGTTGAAGTTCTCAATGGCACAGGCATCTTTTTCCCCTTTCAGAACAAGTTCAAACTCGAACCAACGCAGAAACATTACTGTCAGGTCTCAAAAAAATAGGTATTTTTAAAGGATTGACCATGTCTTGGTCACATGGTTCCCCTGAAAATGAGATAAGAGATAAGGTATTTATTAAGTGTTCCAAGTCAAAGTGTATTCATTTCAATTGATTGATCAGACATATGAATTGCTTATTTGGAAATGGTTCAGTGAACCCAATGCTCTAAACTGTCAGAATTTAGCTGGTTTGATGCTAAAGCTTAGCCATTTAGGCTTGTTGGTAATGGAGGGTATAATGTCATGTATGACTGAGATAGATGAAGGATAGAAGGAGATAAGATTGCACTCAAGTAGACAATCGATTAAAAAAAACAACATTACATGAAATGACTTCCTGTTTGTATGGAAAAAAATATAAAAATAGTGTAGTTAACAAAAAATGACGCTACATAAAAAAATTAAAGCTGCCTTTCAAGGCCACTTACTTTCTTTATGTCGGACTTCACTCCTCGCATAAACTGGCCGGGCTCCTTTTCACGGCACACATCAAACACATTCTCCCTGTAAGCACTTGCCTGCAAAGAAGAAAGTGATGTGCTTAGTCCCCCTGACAGTTCAAGCACATGAACAATACAAAGAACATTCCCTTTTAATTACCTTTAATTATACAGATAGCAATGTGTAATAATGTGTGCTTTTTCTTATATTGTTACTTATGCAAAATATGTAAACTATATATATGAACACAGATTTTTTGTTTTTTTTATTACTTGTTCATTATTTAATTTTGTCCGTGGCTATATTTTACAAATTAATGTCATTTGCACAGCTATTTGTTTAGCTTTGTTCTGCCAACACTGGGTAAATATTGTTTAATGTTTTTTGTTTGCTGCTTTTTAAAAGTAAAGAGTCTGTAAAGGCGTTGTCTGACCAGGGTGGGTGGGTTGCTGTCCATCTGGAGCAAACACTCCAGGGTCTCCATCATCTGCTCCTTGCGGAGGGTGTGGAGCCGGGCCTGGCCCGGTGAGGCGCTCCTCTCCAGCTCCCGCACCGTGGCACTCAGGCCCAGTGCTGCACACTGGAGCACACTCAGTCCTGCGCAGGCAGGGGGAGGCACGGGACATGAATGGACACACATATGATGATGAGGCATGTCACAGAAAAAGAGAACAAACATTTGTATGAAAGTAATGTCAATGTAAAACTGAAAAAGAAAAAATGAAAAACAAATAATAATTTTCTTTATAACAATATAACTATAACACAATGGTATGGCCTATTTAAAAAATTAGATATCTCTTGCAGCAAATTTACCAATAGTGATGAAACTGATTATTGATAATTATAACCCTGGGTGGTTAAATGAAAACGGTTGCATTATACAATTAAATGAAGGCATACCATAGTTATCAGTGGCATCCATAGCGACAAACACACCATCGGCCATCATATGTCTCAACACCTAAAAAAGAAAAACAAACACCAAATGACATACAGTGGACACACGTTCATGTGGACAAACTACAGTAATGAAAGAAGTGAGGAATGCATTAAATGCAAAACCTCAGCTCATTCTTCAGACTTGACTACTTAACTGTGCAGATATTATTTAAATGACAACTTTTGGGGTGCAAATTGACAGGCGGATCGCCTATGTCACCAAGTGGACTTTATGCTTTGCAGCACATTATAAAAGATGTATGTTAATTGTGCATCGTCACACACAGGACACATGACAGGCTTTGTGGCGCTATCCACGCATGCACAGAATATTTCCAACACTTGTAATGCTTGTATAATTATATGTAACGCTTGTATAATTATATGATAGGACTAAAAGGCCCTGGGGGGTGTGATGTACCTAGAAAAACTGGTTGTGTAAGCTCTTTGTTTGTCTCATCCTTGGGCAAATTCACACAGTGATGTGCACTTGTAGTATGTGAGATATAGGGAACAATATGTTGAGAGCAGTCATTTGGTTGCTTAAATTACTGAGGTAATATGATAATAACCAGGAATATTTAGAAATATGCATTCAGTAAACTGAAAAGTCAAACCATAGTTGTTGACTTCATAAACGTATCTTGGTCCTCTAACTTTAGAGTTTTTTTAATGGTTTTCTCTTACAATTGTCTTCCAACCTCTCTTCAGACAGGGAAGGTTATATTTACTGTATTTGAATCAGGTTTGAAAACCGTTTACATAATATAAAGGTAAACGATGCAAGCCCTATTAGAAACAGAAATTGGATTACTGTGGCTATGTTCACTCGCACACATCCTAAAGAAAACATTTTTCCGATGATATGATCTTTTTGTATAACTATAATTATAACTGGATTTTAACGAGAATAAATGGTAAAAGCTATTACAGGTTAATCAATTCTGGTAATGGACTTTGTATTGGCGGTGGAAAAAACTAAGCGATTTTGTGTTTTAATAAATCAAATAAATAACAACAAAGAGAGAAGGAATACCTCTAGTACGCGGATGTAGCCGCTCTCAGCACAGAGGTGGAGGCAGGTCTTGCCAGATGCGTCTTTCTCATTGGCGTTCGCTCCCAGGCCAATCAGGTCAGCCACCATCAGGTGCTGGTTCTGCTTGGCAGCCAGATGAAGAGCAGTCTGGGAGAGTAAAGCCAGTAGAGTCATTTACGACACAACATTATGACAAGAAGCAATGCAACATTATTTTTGTTAACTCCTGATTAACACAGGAAACCTTACTTGGTGCATCAATCTCACCAAATTGCCAGATACAACTTAATTAAACCCAATTCTATCTCTAAGCTATAGGAGCTAGTACAGCAGAACTTTGATAAACAACAATGATGTGGGCACTTAACAAGTCTGAAGACGCAACAATAGACTTAAGTGTATTTCCATCTCCCCAGAGATCACACAACATAAAAAATGCAATATGATCTTCTGATGGTCTTCATAGTTCATATACTGTGAGGTTATAATTTCTAATGCACTGTACCATTCCCTTGGAGTCCTTGAGGTCCAGGCAGTTGATTGTTACCATTCTTTTGGCAATGGCATATACCTGTGCCCTCTTCCCTAGACACACCACTCTGTGCAGAGCCCTGGAGGAAGACAGGGGCAGAGCAAATGAAAATGCTAAATTAGAAGCAAGGAACGGGCAGCGTGAACAAGTTTGGGCTGGTTTAAAGTGCTAATTATAATTCCATTCTTATTACTGGAACATACAGCCAATAAAAAAAGATTTATTGACTGAGGCATGGCAACACTCTCTTGCTGAATACCCAAGTTTGAGTTTGTGCTTTAGTGATCAAGACTACGGTAAAGGTGTGTTAAATTGATTTCCGGCCACTAAAGGGCAGGAGTACACTTTAATCACATATTCTTCTATCTGTCACACAAGATTGGTGGTGAAATAAAAGTAATAACTTTTATTTAACCCATACTATATACACTATATAACTACATGTCTAATAATTATGGCTGTCAAATATTAATTCTCCAGCCAGTGCCATATCATCATCGTATGAAATAAGCCACAAGATGAAAATGTGACAGCATTTTCTCATATTTACTGGACAACTACACTATTATGCCACTAGTCACTGCAAAATATCTACCTGGGTGAGTGTGAATATGAGCATTATGAATAGTGGGCTAGATCATGTGGAATGTTGCGTGTAAGAACGACGTCCACTGGCCCCGGGCCCCTCAGCTGTACCTTGACTCTGAAACATGTTTCAGTACCGTGTGGAGGTTGCAGAACAGGTGATAACTAAAAGACCTCCGAATGTCACAATACTTACTCATGAATTAATAATCCCAAGTTGAAACGCCAAATGGGGTCGATTCCAATATAGATTTCGGTAATCTTTATTACCGAACTAGACTTTATGATCCTGGGCATTTTAAGTATGTACCATCATAACTGTAATCTAGAATTCAGAAAAGGTGTGTATTGCAAGAGTAGGACATGTTAATGTTGGGTTGATATGAAGCCACCGTAAAAGAACATAATAATCAATAATCTTCCCTCCATACTTACATCCTGCCCTGTCCGTCTGAGGCCAGCAGCATGTTATCAGACATGTGCTGCAGCTCCTTCTCCTCTCTCTGCAGTTGGCTCAGGAAGTAGGCACCACTGCTCTGACCACCGCAGTTCCCAGAACTGAGCCACTCAGTCTTCAGACCTCCGTCGTCCGCGTCTCGGCTCCCAACATTCTCGTCCCGATACGGGTCGTAGCTGGGGTTGGCAAACCCTGGGCCCGGACAGGGCACTGCCTGCCAGAACTCTGCAGAGCCCGGTGAGGAGCATGCCGTCAAGTACTGGGGGCTGGGGATCATGTCGTCAGTGTCGTCTGCACTATGGTAACCAGCCGTGCACTGCTGAGACGAAGGGAGGCGGTGGGAGAGACAGTCGCTGCCACCGCCGTCGCTCATGCTGTCGTTTGAAGGGCTGTCGAGGCTGGAGGCCGAGCAGAAGCTGCTCAGGGGGCCCAGCTCGACGGCGCTGCAGAACTGCTTGCTGTATGGTGGCGGCGGCGTGGCTCTCCACACATTGTTGCTGGGCTCCGGGGACCTGAAGGACAGCAGGAAGGCGGATGAGGGGTCGGAGTTGGCAGATGGGCGAAGGGAGCTGTAAGTGTTGCCTGTTTTGAGGTCCTCCTCCAGGACCTCCACAATGATAGCAAGTTCCTCCAGGCTTTTAGTGGGGCGCTTCCTCTGGAAGTCACATGAAAAGACAACCATGTAACGTCATTTAAACTTCTCTAGGCAAACCCACACAAATATTTATTACACCTGACAAACATGCCTCTTTTGTGTGTGGAGTTATTTTCCTGCACTCACCTTGCTGGTACGACGCTCTTTGCAAGTATTCACTCGTTTCTTCTCTCCTGTGGAATAAATAAATATGGAATAAATAAATATGCATTGTGAAGTTTTTATACTCATAAATTTTTCTTCAAAAGCTTCAAATGTGTTAGTTCCAAACAAATGAGTAACTTTAATGATGTTACATTTTCTGATAAGAGCAGCATATGTATTGTGCATCATATTAAAATTATATTCTGACTTTGACTGTCACTAGTGTTATTTCTCATGACCAAAATGTACATTTGAATGCATTGAATGCATTTCAATATTGAACCATAATTAAAGCAGGAACAAATAACCATCAAAACTCTCAAGTGTGTTCAGTTGTGCAAACTTACAAAAAGTAGCATTGCAAGTTATTGCTAATTTCATTGAAAAAAAACAACATATATAGATACTTTTTTTAATACAATTTCAATAACCCATTTTTACTGATTGCAATCAGTAAAAATAGGCTGTCCTGAAGCCAACAATTTAATGCAAACAGTGTCTGCTGTTTGTGTCTGTTGTGCCATGGGCCAATTGCTACAGGCCAGTGCTCTATTAACACCAGTCATGTGTGTGTGTGGGATTTGTCTTACCTTTAGATCGTTTGTGACTGTTCTCCTGTGATGGCCGCACAATGTACAAATACACAAACAAAAACATACACTGCATGAATAACAGCAGTCACAAAACACAACCATACACTCACACGCTACCCCAGAGCCACTCCCAGGTGTAGCGCCGTAGGGGGAGGAATATTGCTTGAGGGCACAACAGCCGGATTCCATCGCTAACTGACAGAACATGTAACTTGTTCACTTAGGTTTGATGTTTTATTTAATTTTGTAAACATATTTGCCATATAATTCACACCCATATTTACCAAAGCACTTGATATGCATTAAAGAATACAATAAATAAGTAAATAAAGGCAAATGTCTTACCTGTAGCTCTTGTGGGTCACATCCCTTGGCCAGGCGTATGTTTCTCAACATGTCCTTTACTGGCATTTTGACACGGACCCCAAGGTATCTCTTCTCAATGCCATATTTAGGACAGTTGGGGCCTTGAGGGGGAAACAAGAGAAGGAAGGTTATACAATACAACATTCAGTGGTTTTGACTCTTGACTTTGTGGGACAGTTTGCAACACTAAACAACAACATTGATTGCAATAGGCTATGACATGTCTGCTGGTTGGGAAGCCAAAGGAATTCACATTATGCACACCATTAGGCTTTGGCCCATTTGTTAACGAAACTCTGACTCAGTCATGATGGAACAAATATATAAACCCACACCTTTTAACAAGCCGCTGGGATGTAATTAGAAAAAAAGGGAATTAGCCTAACCCCTTTTTAAAAGGATCAATTGTCATGATTTAAAACTGGGATTACCAAACTTTGTGACACCAAGGACCACCCAAACAGCTAAATTTGGCTATTGTAAAGACATTATCAAAAATCAAATATAGGCTACGGACTCTTAATAGGCCTATATATATTTTTTTTAATGTAGACCTAACAGTCAGTGCCGTATGTCCATGAGGTATGTTAGGGTTAGGGTTCACACATCTGTCAAATCTACTAATTCAGTCTTTTTCTTTATGTGTCCTAAACATGTTCTTTTAAAATCCATTGAAGTAGGCCTAGGTCTACATACATTGAAAGTGAATTTCCCTTCCCATTGCGGTCCAGGAGTGTAGTTGCATAAGTTTGCGCCCCCTAGCGGTGGACTGCTCTGTGTTATTCTTGCCATGGGCAGATAGACAGGTCATCGAATTACTTTTTGACAGTAATAGTAACGTACTAAATGTTGTGAAATAACAGGCTATCACTCCGAAAATGACTGACACTGATGCGACCACCCTGCATTGAAGTCTATGAACATTCATCAATCTAATATTTTGTTAGGAAGTCATTGTCGCGAACTTACTTTTCTGGTGACTGTCGTCCAAGCCCATGTCAGCTAGACTTGACACGGGGGACTCTGGTCCCTCCGAACTGGTGGCTTCGCCCGGTAAAGGTGACAGCTCCCCTGGTGAGATCACCTCCACTGCTGTGGGTAGGCCTACCTCAGCTTTCCAGTAAGTGTCCTTACGTTTAAAACGTCCCCGCATGTTCTGCCTTAACTTGTGAAGGCAACACTCAACACAGACAGTATGAAATTCGCTTAAATTAGTTTAAATCCAAACTATATCCGTTACTGCGCAATATAACAAGACAGACAGTCGGACGACTCTCCTACTCTGACTCACGACACCTGTTTTTCCAGGTAATTATAATAGCTCAGTGTTTTCAAAGAGAGAGGGAGGGAGAGAGGGAGAGATGTGGTGTCATCGATAGCTTCGTCCAATAACTAAGCTTAACCTGGGCCTATATTGTTCCACACTTCCACTCACTAGGAAGGGAACGTTCATTTAAAAAAATAAGGCACGTATAGAGCTGCTCCTGGACTAACGCTACTGCATAGCCGTAGTCTTACATGTGGTGATAATATGACATTCACAACAAACCATCATGACACACTGTGTGTGTGTGTGTGTGTGTGTGTGTCAAAATACTGACAACAATATTTTGATATTTGATATGTTTGATATAATCTCACAAAAAAGGCCTGTGCATGTTTTAGATTTGGGTCAAACTTGCAACAACGTTGCAGAATCTATTGGCACAGTAAAATAGATCTTTTTACTCTTTTCTATTGAGAGACAACTTGACATGTTCTATTGTGATTTGTTCATCAAACCTGTTACCTTTTGAGTTAGATGCTTTTGTTCCTGCACAATTCCTGTTCTGGCTAATCTGTGATTACCGCCTGGATGGCAATGACACTGATGAGTTTGTTTTGTTGGATTGTAGTTAGTCTCCTCTGTGTACAGTGACGGCACCAGGAAATGTTTGTGGAATGTAAGAGAGTTTTAGAACAGAAAAATTCCAGATAAAAGCATTTGTGTGGAATTCAAGATGTTCATTGTTCGTCTTTGCTTGCCAAGTGAGGCCAAGTGTAGGCCCTAACCCTTCATTTTAGTGACTGAAATAATGAGTGTGTCCTGGCTATATATCTATATATATAAATATCCAGAGAGGTGGGTGATATGGAAAAATGTATCTTTCCGATAATCCTAGGGAATTAACATGGACAAGATATAGGATTACAAAACAGGGTATAATGCTAATCATTCAACATGGAGGTCCTCTGTTGTTGCAGTGATCTCCAGTGTTGCTGCAGTATTTGTTATTAATTAGCATTGGTGTGCTGTCCTTAAGACAGTTATTTAACTTTATTATTTTTCTATAATTTGTTGGTACCTATTTCTAGGTGAAAACGAGAACTGGACAACTACTTTACAGTTTATCAAACCTTTTTTTGTAAAGATAATATTATTTGTCCGTTCGCGTCATGTGATGACGTCACTTCCGGTTTAGGACTCGCTTGTTCTGCAGAGAAAAAACGGGACAGACATGTAGTGCATGCTCTGAAAAGTAACCCAATATGAAGCATCATAGAAGCAATGTCGTAAGTTCATTTTACATTAGACATGTTAAGATTATATATCGTAATAATTTAGTTCAGAATGATGTTTGATAAGTTATTTTAAAAAACGATTTATTTACAGTTGTGTACAAGCTAGCACTGAATATATTTTTGTATTGTTTATTTACAGTTTTCACCACAGCATGTTTGAAGAAGTACAGTAAAGGTCAACCTTACTACGACTCTGTCTTCATTGGCTACGGTTTAACTTGGTGTTTAGTCAGAGTTTCGACACACTGCACGAGAACACTACAGTGAAAAGACAGCATTTGATGTTTCGAAGTGGTAAAGATGGCAACAAGCAACAAGTCATCTGCATCCAGTGCTAGGAGCAGCAAGTCATCGGCATCATCGGCAAGTGTGGTCCGTGCCCGGGCTAAAGCAGAAGCCGCCAAGGTGAGAGCATCATATGCTAGCCAAGAGGCTAAATAAAATGGGAAAAGGCTGCCAGAGAAGCAGAAAGAATCACAAGAGACGCTCAAAATCAGTTGGAAACAGTAAGAATAGACACAGAGTTGGAAATGCTAACGCTACATCGAGAAGCTGATGCGGCCGTGGTGGAGGCACAAGTGCTGGAGGACGCTGAAGCAATACATGTTGTAGATGAAAAAGGAAAATCGGAATCTGAAAAGGCCAAGATTGAACGCACCAGTGAATATGTCCAATCTCAAATGACCTTCAGAATCATTCTCCCTCCCCACTCTTACCTATCGCTTCCTCATTCCAGCAGAATCACACGACAGCTTCGTAACATGGCGTCCGTCTTGAAAGACATTTCACAACCTATCAAGAATGAGCCAAAGCTTGAAAAAGCTAACAGTATGCACTTACCTGCACCAAGCCCCACCATGAACGTACATGCTCAGTCATATGCTCCCCAACATTTTCCTCCAGTCAGCACACCACCTCTAGCGGAACCTTTGGCACAGTATTTGGCACGACGAGACCTTGTCAATTCAGGACTGTACCACTTTGATGATAAGCCCGAGAATTACCGTGCATGGTACTCCTCATTCATCAATGCAGCTGGTGAAGTGCACCTCACAGCAAGCCAAGAATTGGACCTCATGACTAAATGGCTGGGAAGGGAATCTGGCGAACAGGTGAAACGTATACGCTCAGTGCATGTCAGCAACCCCAATCTGGCTTTACGCAAAGCATGGGAGAGACTACGTGAGTGCTATGCTGCCCCCGAAATCATTGAAAAGTCACTGTTTCAGCGGTTGGACAGTTTTCCTAAGATTCTAGCCAAGGACCACTCCAAATTACGTGAACTCGGGGATTTGCTCATGGAGATCCAAGGCGCTAAAGAAGATGGTTATCTCACTGGCCTGTCATATCTGGACACTTCACGTGGAATTGGACCAATCGTAGACAAGCTTCCATTTGGGCTTCAGGAGAAGTGGGTGTCTTCTGGGTCATGGTACAAAGAAGAGAACCATGGTCGCTTTCCTCCCTTTGAGTATTTTTGCAACTTTGTGTGCCATGAGGCAAAGAAGCAAAACGACCCTAGCTTCATGCATCAAAGCAGCACTACAACACCCACAAAACCAGACAAATCCTTTGTGAAGAATTTTAACACCAACAAACCCATCTCGGTGCACAAAACGGATGTTTCTACAACCAATGATGACCCTAACAAGAACTGCCCATTACACAACAAACCCCATCCTCTTAAAAATGCAGGACATTCAGAAACAAACTCCTCGATGACAGAAAAGCCTTCCTCAAGGAGAAAGGTATATGTTTCAAATGCTGTTCTTCAGTCTCCCACCTAGCTAAAGACTGCAAGTCTTCTGTGAAGTGCTCTGAATGCGACAGCACCTATCATGATGCGGCCATGCATCCTGGCCCATCACCTCAAATCGTCAAGGCTCCTTCACCGTCACAAGAGAACGGCGGGGAGGGAGAAGATCATTCTAACACAGCTGTCATTAGAACAAGCTGTACAGAAGTTTGCGGTCCAGGTCAGTGGAGCCGCTCATGCTCAAAGATCTGCCTCACAAAGATATACCCCGAAGGTTCCAAGGACATGGCCATCAAAGCCTATGTAATTCTGGATGACCAGAGCAATCGCTCATTAGCCAGACCAGGGTTCTTTGAGCTGTTCAATGTGGAGAGCAAACCATTCTCATACTATCTCAGAACTTCTCTGGCATCGTAGAAACATCTGGCAAGAAGGCAGAAGGATTCCAGATCGAGTCACTGGACGGCAAAGTTCTTATCTCTCTCCCACCACCATTGAATGTCATGAGATACTGAACAATCGGTCCGAGATTCCAACACCGAGCCAGTTCTACACCAGCCTCATCTCCATCATCTTGCCAAGCACATCCCAGAACTGGACCCAGAAGCAGAAATACTCCTGCTACTCGGAAGAGATGTCCTTAGGGCACACAAGGTTAGGCAGCAGGTCAACGGACCACACAACGCCCCCTTTGCCCAACGTCTGGACCTGGGCTGGGTAGTAATTGGAGAGGTGTGCCTGGGTAATGTACATAAGCCGACGGTCAACACGTTCAAGACCAACGTGCTGGACAGTGGTCGCCATTCAATTTTTCAACCCTGCACAAGCTTCATGCATGTCAAGGAGACACAGCAAAGCTTTAACAGGCCTGGCAAAGCAACTGAAAGGGTGCTGGGACAGACAGTGTTCAACCAAACTGAGCATGACAACAAACCTGCTCCTTCAGTGGAAGACACCTCTTCTTAAAGATAATGACACAAACGTCTACAGAGATGACGCTAACAGTTGGGTCGCACCACTCCGTTCAGAGAACCACGTCAGCTTTTGCCGAACAATAAAGAGCAGGTAGTCAACGGTTCGCATCCCTGCAACGAACCCTAAAAAGAAAACCTGAGATGCAGGAACAGTATGTGGCATTCATGGGGAAGATCTTTGCTAACGGACATGCCGAGGTACATCACCACTGAGAGAAGATGAGGAATGCTGGTATCTCCCAACATTTGGGGTCTACCACCCACAAAAACCCAATCAGATCAGGGTGGTCTTTGATTCCAGCGCCCAGTACTCCGGTGTATCCCTCAATGACGTACTCCTCACAGGGCCCGATCTCAATAACTCCCTCCTGGGTGTCCTGCTACGCTTCCGGAAAGAGAAAGTTGCAATCCTGGCGGACATCCAGCAGATGTTCCATTGTTTCTTGGTGCGTGAAGACCACCGCAACTTCCTCCGTTTTTTATGGTACAAGGACAATGACATCAGCAAGGAAGTTGTTGAGTACCGGATGAAGGTCCACGTCTTTGGTAATGGGCCATCTCCTGCTGTGGCCATCTACGGGCTGCGAAGAGCCATCAGAGAAGGTGCACAGCAGCATGGTGCTGATACTGTCAAGTTCGTGGAAAGGCACTTCTATGTTGATGATGGCTTGATATCTGTACCGTCTGAAGCCGAGGCAATCGACCTGCTCCAACGAACACAGGCCTCACTCACGGAATCAAACCTCCGCTTACACAAGTTTGTGTCGAACCGTCAGGCAGTCATGGAGGCTTTCCCGCCTGAAGATTGCTCCCCAGTAATCAAGGATCTAGATCTGAGCGGAGAAACCACACCCACACAACGGAGCTTAGGTCTGCTCTGGGAGATCACGACCGACACATTCACCTACTCCGTGTCGACAATGAACAAACCATTCACCCGCCGTGGAGTTCTCTCCACTGTCAACAGTGTTTTCGATCCCCTGGGTCTGCTGGCACCTGTTACGATCCAGGGAAGAGCCCTCCTCAGAGAACATACCTCCGAATTGTCTGACTGGGACACACCCCTCCGGGAGGACAAACTAAGCAGATGGGAAGCCTGGAGAGATTCACTCCAAGACCTAAAACAGCTTCATGTTCCACGTACGTACACAACAACCTCACTCACTAAAGCAGTGCACACGGAATTGTGTGTGTTCTCGGATGCGTCAATCAAGGCCATCGGTGCTGTGGCGTACCTGAAAGCAGTTCAGGAAGATGGACAAGTCGAAGTAGGATTCGTCATGGGCAAGGCAAAGCTAGCACCACAGTCCGAGCCTACAATCCCAAGGCTAGAGCTGTGCGCTGCTGTCTTAGCAGCAGAGATGGCAGATCTTATCCAGGATGAGCTAGACCTAAAGTTGGATGCCACCAGGTTCTACACGGACAGCAAAGTAGTGCTCGGCTATATTTGTAACGAGTCCAAACGATTCTATACGTACGTCCACAATAGAGTTCAACGTATCCATCAGTCCTCAAAGCCCGAACAATGGCACTATGTACGTACAGAGGAAAACCCCGCAGACCATGCGTCGAGATCCTTACCTGCATCCCGCCTGGCGCAGACCTCTTGGTTCACAGGACCCTGCTTCCTGCGTCAACCAGAGAAAACACAAACAAGTCAGACATTTGAGCTAATTGAACCTGAAAAAGACTCAGAAATCTGACCACAAGTACAAACTTGTGCTACTTACCTGGAAGAACCAATACTCACCTCTGACCGGTTCCAACGCTTCTCAACCTTCTCCTCCCTGGTAAGAGGAGTTGCATTCCTCGTTCACATAGCAAGATCCTACAAACAGCAAAACAGCAAATGCAAAGGCTGGCACAGATGTAACTTACCTTGTACTCCGGATGAAATGGCCCAAGCAAGGAAAGTTATCCTTGAAGCAACACAAAAAGCAGCTTTTGCAAAAGAACTGTCAGCCCTCCGAGCCAACAAAGCAATATCCAAAAACAGCCCCTTGCAGAAACTCAGTCCAACCTTGGAGGACAATCTCATTTGCATTGGAGGCAGACTAAAGCATTCTAATCTTGCAACTGCAGAAAAGAACCCAGTAATTCTGCCCAAAGATAGCCACATCTCCCTACTGCTCACACGACATCACCATGAGCAGGTGAAACACCAGGGCCGTCACCTGACGGAAGGAGCGATCAGGGCAGCAGGACTCTGGATCTTGGGAGGCAAGACGCTAATTAATTCAGTACTCCACAAATGCATAACCTGCCGCAAGCTGCGTGGAAAGCTGGAAGAACAACGCATGGCGGACCTGCCACCTGAACGCCTCAAAACCTGCCCTCCTTTTACGTATGTGGGGCTCGATGTATTTGGACCCTGGTCTGTCACAACCAGACGCACCAGAGGAGGTCAGGCGGAGAACAAACGGTGGGCCATCATGTTCAGTTGTATGAGTTCGAGAGCTGTGCATATTGAGGTCATTGAGTCTATGGACGCGTCCAGCTGCATAAACGCTCTCAGGCGCTTCTTCGCACTCAGAGGCCCTGCGAAACAGCTCCGATCAGATTGTGGCACCAACTTTATTGGAGCGTGCAAGGAGCTCGGGATGGACAAAACGGTGCAGAGGTACCTCAGTGAGCAGGGATGCAGCTGGGAATTCAACCCGCCACATGCCTCTCATATGGGAGGCTCTTGGGAGCGCATGATCGGCGTCGCCAGAAGAATCCTTGATTCAATGTTTCTTCAGCAAAACACGCGCCTAACCCACGAAGTGCTTTGCACTCTGATGGCAGAGGTCACAGCCATCATGAATGCACGGCCACTCCTACCTGTGTCTGTGGACCCGGAAAAACCCTTCATACTCTCGCCGTCAATGCTCCTTACACAGAAGACGGGAGTTCCACCTCCACCTGGAGACTTCTCGGACAAGGACCTGTACACAAAGCAATGGAGACAAGTACAGGCTCTTGCAAACCAGTTCTGGACCCGCTGGAGCCGTGAATACTTACCTTCCTTGCAACACAGACAGAAGTGGACAGTGCCTCGCAGAAACCTTCAAGTGGGAGATCTAGTTCTGCTCAGGGACAAGCAGACCGTCCGCAACTGCTGGCCCATGGCCAGGATCACCGCTACGTTCCCTGGAAAGGATGGACATGTGAGAAAGGTCGAGGTGAAGACAACTGACCAGGGCAGTGCAAAAACCTTTCTTAGACCAATTGCAGAAATTGTTCTACTTCTACCCAAAGACTGATCTACAGACTGATGTTCTGGGCTCCCGCAAGTTCTTAGTGACCTCACATAGGTCAGGCGGGGAGTGTGCTGTCCTTAAGACAGTTATTTAACTTTATTATTTTTCTATAATTTGTTGGTACCTATTTCTAGGTGAAAACGAGAACTGGACAACTACTTTACAGTTTATCAAACCTTTTTTTGTAAAAATAATATTATTTGTCCGTTCGCGTCATGTGATGACGTCACTTCCGGTTTAGGACTTGCTTGTTCTGCAGAGAAAAAACGGGACAGACATTTAGTGCATGCTCTGAAAAGTAACCCAATATGAAGCATCATAGAAGCAATGTTTTTTCACCACAGCATGTTTGAAGAAGT
>OMNO01016936.1:0-13842 GCA_900303215.1 Trachyrincus scabrus | reverse complement strand
ACACGTCTGAAAAGATAAACTCCCCTACAGTAGGTTTATTCTAGCCTGATGCACGACATTGTAAGATGTAACCACACATATTTCTTTAATGTAATCAAATGCTTCATGTTTTCATTTGCTCATCCCTCGCACACATACAACACATGTGTGTAGGCTGTGTCTTGGTGATATAATAAAGGGTTTATTGAGGTCTTATCACCACTTTATCACCATCTGTGCTTTGAGATAATAACGTTGTTTTTGCATTTCTCTAATGGAAGTAGAGAAATGGGTTGCGGTTTCTTCACCAATCATTCATTGGCAGGACTCAATTTCGTATTGGCAGTGGCTGCTTATTAAATGTTTAATTTAAGGGGTCTTGTTTCTTTTAATAGCATTCCAATTCCTTTTAATATCCACCCCCACCAACTCAGCTATTGTCCCCTGAAGCCTAGCTATTTGTGGTGTCCAATGACACGCTTTTCAGAAAACTGTTAGGATGGGTAAGATGATATGTGTGGAGCATATGGTTGGTCACGCAGCACATGGTGCTACGATGGCTTTGTACACAAGCCTTTAATCCCCTCTGGGCCAGGGGTATTCCTTAGAGAGTGAGAAACGACTGAAGTCACTGGAAACTTCTCTGTCTTGCATGGTGATGCAATTTCTCTCATGCCTGTTCGCTAGGCTACATAAACCAGCAGATTGAAGTGAAAAATCGGATTTTCCATTGGTAAACAAGGTCTGGTTTCATCTCGGTGTAAGGATGTGTCATTTTCTGGTGTGCTGCATGCTTAATGCTACAGCTCTTGGCTCGGAAGTGTTTGATTAGCCTACATCTTAAAACACATCATATGGCTCATTTTATGGATCCGAAAACATGTATTTGCATATTTACATGCAAGATTATGTGAAGCATTAAATTAAAACCGTACTACTTTACTCGTCAAACTGACTAGATTTGTCTTGGTAACGATATTCAGAATAGAGCGGCAGCGCCATTTTGGATCGACACTGATATTACAATATACTGTAAATGACAGCAATGTCTACATGTGACACAAGTCAAACATGAGACACAGTCTTCATCAACATAGAAAACGTCAACATTTGCAAACTGACATTGTTAAGGTAGCTTACTATATGTAAACTAAAATACTGTATGTTGACAAAAATGCTTCAAATTCTGCTCAAATACCCTGGGTGGGGTGATGGGTCTAGGGAAGGCTTCCATTATTGGCTGAAATTGGAACTTGATATGTAAGAAGCAGCCTTCCCATGCTGCGAGCCATCACGTGACCGCATTAAGCAGCACAATGTAGGTCTCCAAGTTATGCATTGTTTTGCTGAGCCAGTGTTTCATCATTAGTGACATGGTGCAGAAAATAACAGTGATGTAGTCTGACTCCATGCTGTTCCCTTTTGAAGGCACCGCGGCTGATATTCTATCTCCTTGTTACAGGGATAGAATCTAAGGCCTATTTCCTCAATATAATAACATCTCCAGCTTCAGTTGTATGCTGTGAGGAAAAAGTGATTTGACACATTTCAAAGATTATACTACACTGTATCCCAAACAGTAGATTGACCACACCTTGTGCATATCAGTTCACATCAGTTGAAAAATTCCTCTGTTGACACGAATTTGTTAGGCCTATTTGTTTTTTAGTGTTGTTAAATTCTGTATCAGATTTATACAAAAACTGTTATTTCTTAGCTAGCCTACTGTATATCGAATGTTTACATTTTCAATAGTGATGATGAGAGAAATATGGCAAAACTGAAATCTTGTATTCATACAAAATGAGAGCAGTGGGCCTTTTCGTTTGTTTTGATTTTATTTGAAATTATTTTAATTGATTATCAATTCAGAAAATGTACACTATTGTTCATACATTTAACATTCAAGTGTAGTTTTAGCTAGCTAGTGCTGGTTCTCATTTGATGTGTTCTTGAGTCTTTATGTGTAAGACCATCAGCCACCCATACGTGCAGGCCTACATGCCCTATAGGCAGAACTGAGGGTGCAGGGGGGCTGGCAGCTTCTCAAGGACTTTGTCAATCGCAGTATACAAAGGTGAGTAAAGCCATTTAAACGCACCACTCTCCAGCCGTTTACAGCAATGATTGGATCGCTCGGTTGATTGTCGGCCAATGGGCTGCTGCCAAGCTGTGATTACCGCATCTGGATCTAGGACGTGCCTGTTACTTGACTGTCAAGAGATACCATGGTAGCCACTGCTACTGCTAGAGCGTTTAATGTAGTGCTGATAGCTCAAGACACTCCAGGCTTGAGAGTGCTGTGAGCTGCTGTGTCGCTAGTTTCTTGCCTGGTCTTACACTGCTTATAGATGTGTGTTTTTATAAAGGGTGCACTGACATCACTTTTTCCACTCCAGATATCCCGTGTGATATCTTGTTTTGATTAGTTTTACAGATGAGTAAAGGCCTAACCAAAGAACATAGTAGTTATATAGGCCGTGGCCTAATTAATTCTTCCACATTACAGGCGTTGATTAATATGGCCTAATATATTAAAGTATGTCATCATTATTCTATTGGTTGTTTGGGGAAATGTAGTATAGTATAATAATACATTTTGTTATCACATAGGAGCATGTCCAAATAAATAAAAGGGACCGAAACGTTGAAGAAAACATGTGTGCCGTTACGATTATTATATTTTAGTGTGGGTTTGGAGAGAAAATAATTCTTCTCAATATGAATATTGCTTCTGATGTTCATCATCTTCTCATTGTTGCAGATGACAAATCATTTAACACCCTTTGAAAATCATGAAAGGGTGTTGAATGATTTGAATTGAACAAAATGTTTAGTTGATTTTTTTTCTGTTAAAACCAGGAGACGTTAGTGTATAATAATAATGATGTTAATAAATTAGTTCTCAGCTCTTAGCAGCATTCCAGACAATGATAAAATAATAACGAGAAATATGTAGGCCGACAAAGTGGCCCACATACTGATTTAAATAAAGTACGACTATAATGCTATGGTGTGCTATTTTTAAGTAATATTACATAATCGCATCCTATTAACCTTTGTTCTGACTGTAGAAAGCTGTTTGTGTGGGAAGAATATTAATCTTTTACATATCTAAAACATCTGTGGTGGTTGGTGGTCAGCACCACAGCTGTGAGAAAGGTTCAGCTGAGAGAAATCCAGAGTTTATGGTTTGAAAAAAGTGCCATTCTTTGCAAAGTCGGCCATTAATGGTTCCAGTTAAGATCTAAAGACAACAGGAAGCTAAATTGTATTGATGTAGGCAAGCAGATGCAAGTCACAGGAACACTATGCTTAAGCAGGCTGGCACTGACCTTTTCTACGGTGCTGCTATGAATATAATTTGTTTTGTTTGGAGTAGCACAGACTTTTAAGGAAGAAAAAAACAATGCTTTACTCAATTCCAGCTGACAAGGACATTATTTTTGTCCTACACGCCGTACCTTTAGCTGCCCCAAATAAACAGGACATCAAAAGACAAATAATATTTAAAACCTCCTGGGAATGTTTCTAAAAGTAATAGTATGGTTGAAAACAAAAATAAATATAGGACCGGATTAACGTCTCCATACACTTTTTGTTTTTGGCGTTACAAATGGATCCAAATCTTGAATTTAAAGTGCAAGTGAAATCCACACCCTACCTGTCTGACAGTGGCAGCAGTATCTTGGTGGCTTCGTCTTGAAAACATCCCGCCGATGGAAAATATAAACCCCTCTCATGTAGGAGCCTATTAGGAGGGAGAGGCGAGAGAGAGAGAGAGAGACAGTGCTTGTGTTTTTTTCTGACTCCTTCCCTTTGTGATGGGAAGTAGATTAGACGCATCCAGGCCCCGGGAGGGATGAAAGGAGGTGCATCCCCTTTGGGAGCCAAAAAACATGACATTACACATGCATATGACCCTGTGTGAAGCCATCAAAGGGACACGTAGCCTTCACTTCCTGTCCTGCAGGGGTCAGTTACTGCAGACTCACCATCACTGGGCTTAGTTGTAACGTTATTTACCTAAGCCTTTTTTGAATGGTGGATATTTCTTATGAAGACATTTAAATCAACAATCGTCTTTCTTTATGAGGGTAAATACAGAGCCTTGTCGTCATTATGTCAACCATTTGCTGTGCTTATCCAGTGGGACTACTGTGGGAATACGAGCAAAAGGCTAAGCTTAATCCTGCTAAACTGCTTTGAGAGCTAGGGTTAACCGATAATGTAAACAAACAGGAGGGGCTGAGATACGTTGTCAGTGTCGCTGCTTGGCACAAAGAACAGTTGCCACCTTTCCACGGGTGATCTTTTTTTTGTTTCTGACATTTCTGAAACCCTTGAAAGGTTTTCATAAAAAGGGAAATAAATGCTGGCACCTATGAGACCAAGTCAGCATTAATCTTACACTCCTAAGATGTATATGCAACCCCAGGGCCTGGAGGAGCCTCGACTACTTTGCGAGTCTTGATGTGTTTCATGCTCGCGATTCACACGTCACGCGGCACCGAAAGACACTTTGTGATCAGTTGAGCTGAACTGTGATTTGTGGTTTTAAATAGTGTTCTCGTACATTAGTGATCTAGTGAGTTTGTGATCTAGGCCAATACATCCAAGTTCATTGGACCAGAAACAGGCTGGAAAAATGCACACTTCCCCTGTGAATTCACAAACATCCAGAGTCATCTCACAGATGACCCCCATGCTGATGTTCAGCTACAGCCCTCCTGTTAAGAAACTAATAGGCTTCTGTCCAAATAGGGCTTGAGAACGTTTACGCAAATCCACCTGCCGGTCAACCTATCAATCTACCTGTCAATATCTTAATTGAAAGTCTAGAAAGGATGCTTGTGCCCATGTGTGTGCATGGGTGTGTGTGTGCACTGACTAACGGAACCCAAACTTGCTCAACAACACCCTCCTCACAGTAAAGACGAAGTGACACTTTCCATGCTAGAGGGCTTCCACATCAAGCAGCAGCAAGCAGAGCGTGGTGCGTCTCTCCGACGGAAACTTTTTATTTCCCGAAATCAAACACGCTGATTTAAGACATTGACTGCATATCTTATCTCGCAGCAAGACAACAGGAGGCTGTTCACTCACTGATGAGCCCCATGCATCTTGTATGTGCTGTAAAGAAACGCAATCTCCATATGTCATGCATCCATGCACACTGTGTTTCATTTTTTATTGAGGCATTGTAGGATGCAGCAATTTGCACAGAGTGAGGAGAATGGGTATTTCAATGCCTCGGGTGCAGTCCTATTTTTTTAGGGGGGTGCAGTGACCATAGTAACCCCCGCATCCATTGCATGCTAACGTACAGTAAGTACATTTGAAGTATAGTAAGGGCATGTTATTATAATGTGTACTGTCTACCTTTCTACTCGATAATGAAACCACATTATGGTTTTGTTAGTCATAATTACTAAGTGGCTGTTGTGCTGCGTGTAAGTACATTTTCTAATGGAGCTCGACTGAAGGCTACCAATTACAATTCAATTATCGTTTCAATACTCCGAATGCATAAGGCCAACAAAGAGACTCATTGTAGTTGTATTTTTTTCCTTTTTATTTGATGAGGAGTCTGAATAGTGTTCAAAGTGTCCTTTGGCTCAAAGGAAACGGATTGATCTGTTTTCTTCTGAAGTTTAATGCTGTTACAGCAAAGCCCAACTCCAACATAAGTTCACTGGAATGTGTTCAAAAGCCATGTCAATAGCCAAGGCTATTGGCCTTGATAATAGGTAACGTTTTACACAAATTGACATTATTGTAATTACCATTATTTATTTACTTTTGGTCTAAATGTAATAACTTTAAATTCAAACTTCTTTAAAGAAATAGGTTCAAACCTAAGTGGTGTTGCTTACAATACTGCCCTGTAATTTAAAAGTGAATTGTTCTCCCAGTTAAACTAAATACATAAAAGTCCATTGCATTGCAAGAGCCATACATATCCAATAAATATGAATTGTATTTATTGACATAAATACATTAAATCAATAAGTTTGGTTCAATATACCGGCATGTCGGCCTAATTTGTAGGACTATGTTTACTTTTCAGGCACACAAATTACGGTCGGTACATACTGTACATTTAGTACACTTCCATTTTTAATATCGCTTTTTGTTCCCCATTTGCCTTCGGTAACTATAACAAATGGCACTTCTGCTTTGTAAGACAGTGCATAGTAGAGTGTGAACAGCACACTAGGAAATGGAATGACATGGACGGTGAACGTATTGAAGCTAGTCCACAGTGCCATGTTTCAGCTCACTGATCCACCTAACAACGAAAAGGACTTGGTTTCTTACTGTACAACCTGAAAGGGCTTTGCTTCTTACTATAAAACTATGTGAAAGTCAACCTTGGACACACTTCCAAATTGAGTTACTCTATATTCAGTGCTCTAGGACCTGTTATTTTACTAAATGAATCAGCAGGCGATGGCAGAAAAAAAAAAGATTGTCGATAGGAGTTTATTCATATGTTAAATTTATAACGGGGAATGTGAAAGTTAGTGAGACTAAACACACAAAAGTATGTCTCAATCAGTCGCTATGACAAAGCTTAAATCTTTCAGTGGAAATAGAAGAATGCGGACCCCAGAGAACCATTCATCCTCAAGAACTCTTGGTGAGAAACTGTTCATGAGAGCATATAACAGTAATAACATAGGATATACGAACACAATATATTCAAGATACATCGTAGGTATGTATTTTGTAGTCCTGAATTTTGAAGTGATCTGTATATAATGTTCTCTCTCTCTTTAGTCTCTGTTACCCTCTCTCACCCTCAAGAGGCCGTACTCGGGGGGTGACTCATTGGCCCCCATGGCTACAAGCCCTCTTCTCGTTCTCTTGGCCAAACGGAGCCGGATGTGTCACAAACCCCAGCGTGCCCTCGTCTTTTTTGTGTGCATTAGATGCTACGGAGTGCAGGGCAGATGACAGGGCCATCTGAGGCATATCAAACTATCTCAGCAACAGTCATAGTGACCAAAAGACCAAAGCATAGGGGGGTGGGGTGGTGGTGGTGGTGGTGGTGGTGATGGAGGGGGTTACTTCCTTTGGCTTTGTCTGAGGAAAAGGGCCTGATTGTCTTCCAAGTCGACTGTTGTGCAGAGCTATCCAATTGGAAAGTTTCCGTGAGCAGATTTTTAATTTGTGACCCTTGTTATATGCGCTGCGTCATAATTTGGACATGTTTGCCATCGGGTCTGTGGCTGGGCCTAGCGAGATGATCGTACGTTCTGCCCAAAGACAAGGCTGGGATGCATTTCTGCATGAGGGGGCAGTAGTGCAGGAGGCAAAAGCAGGCTCTGACTGAACAGGATCGGCTCCCTGTTCTGCGAGCGGATTTTATCTGGTCAAGTGTTTGGAACAGATCAAACAGTGTCATGGTTGTCAGCCTTCTCTATATGTACACAGTATATATAGACCTATAATTCTTCAACAGACTGTGACGATATCCCATACATGATGGAAGCCTACTTTTCTGCCCATCTTTAACTTTCAATGAACCATTCCCGCCGACGCATGTGATCTGACAAAATCTGATAAGCCGTTAGCTCAACAGTAAGGCTGGTTCTTTGTTGTTGCGGTTGTTACGGTGGACTTTACATCCATCAATAGAGCTCCCCTTTCAAAGGATCAGCTCAGCCAAAATCCCCAAAAACAAACATAGATTTACACTAACCCTCTTCCCCCTCCAGATAGGTTCTGTGTGATTTGTGCAGGTCTGGCAGCTGTCCACTGCTGGATGGCATTGGGTTTGAGGCACTCGAAGAACAATCAAATGACATTTGAAAAGCTCATCATAACCTCTCGTTTATTAAATAATGGTTTGTTTACTCAGGATAGCAACGTCCTTGGTGAAAAGGAGGTACTGTACGTGGTCCTTTGGTGTATTTGGGGTAAAATGAACCTTTTTGAATAAAAAAAAAAAAAAGAAACGCGCGATATCCAGCTTCAAGTAAAACCGACATTGTAAATGCATTGCCATCACTTCACAAGTCTTTTGTCAGATTTTGTGTGATAAATTGTGCTTTTATGAAGGTTGTGAAGCTGGAGCGATGGGAATTCAAACCTTTTTGCTATCAGGTGAAGTAGCATCAGGTATTATGTAAATATTGTAGTATACATATTTAAATATGTATTCCATTTATAATATTTAAATGTATGCAAATAGTCTTAGTTACTTCAGTATAATATTGTTTAATCTTTGTATACAATAATTATGTATAATGAATTCATATTGTGCTCATATTTTCTCATCATTTTGTAACATTGTTGGTTGTTTTAGAAGTGAATAAAAGCTTGCACTAAATATTGAAATGTGCACAACAGTCGCAATTAGTAGGCTACTATTCAAAGTGTTTGTACTTTCCTGTGAAGGCAGAATGCATGGTGTGATGCAACAAGAAACACTGTTATTTATTCATAATAGATTATCAATTTAGACTACTGTTGGTACATTACAGTTAGTGCTTAAAGTGTATTGTGGTGACCTGCATCCGTTAAGAAGTGGAACATAGCTTGTAAATATACGTAGTCTTGGCTCCAGCTAGCGAAATGTTGGCTGTTGGATGTTATTAGTTAATGATAAACTTGCTGGAGCAGGCAGCCAAGAACAAGTTAAATAATGGCATCCATTAAACTATTCATTAATTTCAATACATTAATGGAAAGCCAATTCCAACCTAAATGAAATTCTAAAGTAGGGTTAGGGCTAACCCTAACCCTAACCCAAGTCAATAGACACTGTGGTAATTATATTTTCCTCTATGTTCAAAGTTAATTATGCTTTTACTTAATTACCTTGTGCTTTACACATGACTTGTGGAGATCTGCAGCCCAGCAGGAAGGCAGAGAGTCACTCATTACTTCCGTTCTGTAAACAAAACCCAATTCATCCAAAAAAAATACAATTTGGCTCAAACCATTGTCCTAGACTTGGGTGGAGATAGAGTGTCGTGTTATATGGAGATGAACAGCATCCCTTCTACAGTAGCTGCATATTGATGATGACTGTGTTGTATGCTAGTTGGACCAAGTCATAAAACGGGGGTGATGGAGAGAAAAAGAGTGGT
This sequence comes from Trachyrincus scabrus, assembly GCA_900303215.1. Taxonomy (NCBI): domain Eukaryota; kingdom Metazoa; phylum Chordata; class Actinopteri; order Gadiformes; family Macrouridae; genus Trachyrincus; species Trachyrincus scabrus. The sequence goes on along the minus strand of OMNO01016936.1, from coordinate 4,762 downwards.
AAAAAGGATAAATCAGGTGTCTCCACTCAAGCAGCACCCAATGTATCAGTGTGTGAAAGGTGTTGTAAATGTCGATGGAAATGGCGGTTGATCCTGGCGTCTTGTAGAGATGTCTCAAGAGATTTTAGCCCAGTGGAATGAAGTGCTTATCCCTCTCCCTCTCCCCCTCCCCCTCCCTCTCAAGGCGTGCCCTGCCCTAACATCTATTTTTACTGTTCAGCCTCTGATTGGTCAGTAAGGTGTGTGAGCGTGAGCTCTTGTAGTGTCATAAGGAGGTGCCTCTGTGCCATCTGTCGCCCTCATTGGGGTAATTGTGACGACAGACCACGCCCATCTTGGAGAATGCTCAGTACAACCTTGCTCTTTCCCTCGCAGCGGAACAGGAACAACGTGGATCTGTGTAGGATTTGTTGATGTTGTTTTCTTTTGGCCTTTTGGTTGTAGTATACACTCAAGTTGAATTCGATGCAACTTTAATTAAATTAGATATCTTTATGTGAACACTTCCTTTTACATGTAATTGTTTTACATTTCCATTGCGTGTGCAATAATACCCACGATCACTTCCCTTGGACCTCTAATGGTGTGCCCCCACGTTATTAAGGAGTGTATTGCATCATGTCATGTTCTTCACCCAAGCCCTCAGCGAGCCTTCAAACGCCCTGACCCTGCAGGTCGAAGATGCAGTGGTGGCACACCATCTGTTGGCCCGTGCTTAACAGAGCAACGAGAGAGGCCAGCGCCATTCTGGACTCACCAAAAGAGAGAGATTACGACGTAACCTTTGACCCCCGGGAAGACTCCAGCACACATTGAATCACTCTACGTGATATTTATACTTCACTGCCTTGCAAGCTCACACTTGACAGAAACAGCACTACAAGCGCGGCCTTGGTGGTGTTATTTCAAACAAAATACCAATATTGAGGATGTCTATGTAATTTGTTATTGATACGATTGAACGAGCCAGTTCAGTTTTCATTCATAGGGTTTGTTGCCAGTGTCAGAAACAGGACGTATTATGAAAGAAAGTGACCCAAGTTTTGTTGTGGCGTGGAAGATAGGCAGAAACGGGACGTATTATGAAAGAAAGTGACCCGAGCTTTGTTATGGCTTAGTTGTGGCGTGGAACAATGGAGGATATCAAGGTTGACTACCACTGCCCTCTAACATCACCATCTATCCAGCATGTCATCGTCTGACAGGGCTGGATCAGCACTTCCTATATGGGTGAAATCTACATTATTTATTTATCAAGTTTTGCCAAAGTATATTTGGCGACCCATTTCAGCATTTATTATATATATTTTTTTATCCGTCCGAGAGAACGACGCCATCCGCGATCGATTAACTAGTGGACTATCTCCCCTGGCTCTCTTTGTATATCCAGCCGCAGCCGCAGGACGAAGGTGAAGGACGTTGTAGGAAGTTGAACTTCCAAATATGGTTCGTGTTACGGCTGCAGCTGGATGTACTTGCCGTGAGATTCAGTTGCCTCGTTGTCTTTAGCCTGAAGAGCTACATGATATTTTCCAATGGCTGCTAGCAATGAATACCAATCTACAAATCAAATGAGGATTATATTGTCAGCCAATAGTGGAAGGAATGATGGATATTTATTCGAGCCAGAATACACCGAAGACGAAATCTTACAGCGGAGACGGCAGCAGGCAAATGTGCAACAGCGTGTTCAGAGTCCTGCCGTTTTGCTTCTCTCATTCAAGTAATAAAGTATCAGTGCATTGGACGTTTGACAAATTTTGTATGGCTATGTTTATAAATGCAGTATTACCATTACTAAACCACTATTTTTAGAGTACTCGTGCACTTTCAGTGTCTCATTCAATGAAATGCAGCACGGAAGTTTGCAAATAGGTTCATGACAATTTGCAGATATTATTTATGCAGTTTTGCCGTTACTAAACTACTATTTTCAGAGTTTACTCATGTAGTATTAGCGAAACCGAACCACAGTAGGCTCACAAAGATTACGGTCTGGCATTTATATCATGAAGACGAGGAGTACAATGTCTGCGGCAGCTACAGAAGACTTTACAGACCAGTCCGGCTGATGTGGAAGCGGGACCTGGCAATCTCCGTTATCAACTGTTACAGACCATGGATATATTATAATAAGGTGGACAGGACTAAAGAAGGTCAGCAAATGTGTTTTAAAGCACAAAAGTTTCAACAGCAACTTTCTTTTCTCTGGAAGCTTTCTTTATCATACGTGCGGTGATATGGCAGGCAACTATGGCAAATCAAATTGTGTATTGATACAGCACGGAGCAATGAGACGGGATGATGTTATCCACATAGTCCACAGGTCGAGAAATATAAAATATGAAACTCTAAACAAAAATAAGGGTTACTTCCTTTGCCGCCAACAAATTATGATAATGGCCGTGGTTTTTGGGAGATGTGGTTTATAGGGTCTGCAAGGCTGGCCCTTCTCTCGCTCTAACCCTCCCATACCTGTTTGTTCTGCTATCACGAGAATGGTCTACTGACAATCACACATGCTCTGCAGAGAAACAGAGTGAGAGATGTTCTCTGGTATTATATTAATCAAGTAAATTAATTAAATGAATAGAAATATTAAATACATCAAAATATTGTATTAAAGGTCACATGTATATGTTGTTTGTCGTAGTAGAGCGTTTTTGTGCCGGCAGGTAATGCCGGCCCTTTCCGCCGGCTACCACAGTAAGTATATTTCAGACCTGTGGGAAACACTGAGGCTATCATCCCATTTGACATTTGCTTTGAGTGAGAGCCACGTGGCCCTCGGCCACGTGGGCCACGTCGGCCACGTAGGCTAACAGACTGCTGTAAAAGTAGTATATGTAGAATCTCTGATCATGTTTTTTTTTTTTTTTTAACATCTGAACAGAAGATCTTCACACAAAGCTTTTGGTTCTATTCTGAGATGTTTATTGTTTTGTTTTCGTTTATTTAGCCATATTAAAGAAATTAAAATAACAAAACAAACCGCTTTCACACAGGAGCTAGGGCAGGCGCAGAGGGGTTCACTGTGGTGTGTTCTTGCACAGGCATATTTTTTTAACACTCAATCTAAATTAAGTGAAGTTATTAGTGCTGCACTTGTCTTTGTTGCCAGTGAGGGATTCCTTGCCTACGGTCACTTTCACACCATGTCTCCATTCATTTAGAAGAGCAGAAATTGTGTAGCAGCAGGGGCTGCCAAGCCAATTGGCAATTCATGTTAGGGGAAATCTAAAGCCTGCTCTAACCTGTCCTAAGTGGGCAGGTGCTAGGAGTTCATACATTATGCTTGTGGTAGAAGGGGGTATTGTTTTGATGTTATTTAGTTTCCCTAGCAGAATCAATACAGAAAGAGTGGTCTCAAATGTGGCTATTGATATGACTGCAAATCGAAAGCGACAAAAAGCAAATCGGAAAGCCCTCCAGTCTCGAATGAAGAAAACATCTGCCACGCTAGGCTATGTCAACACATTTAACCCCTTTGTTGAATTGTTCAATTCCTAATGGAAGACCTAGTATAGTTATAACTGTAATTATCACTAGACCATGTAAGGAATGTCATAAGAATGCAAGAAAATGTTAAAACTGGAATCACTTTTTGAATATGGAAGCAAGTGTAATCCTTTAGGCCTATTTCTGTGGATGTGGAAAGAAGTGGACCTTTTTGTTTCAGTAATTACAAAGTTATTGGAGTTTGAAATTCTGCTGCTTGCACGTTTGAGCCGCCCCCCTACATAGTCTACTGCAGAAGAGCAAAGAGCTGGCTAATCAAAGCATTCAATATATCATAAAAAATCAACTGTGGTATTCAGAACACTAAGACTGTGACATGTTGCTCAATGTCCCGTGTTTAAAACAAGATATTTATCTCTTTTCAACAACGCGATGAATATTGAATGTTTCAATGCTGTCTTATGAGCCCGAAGAGGAGATACAGGCCTATACAAACAAAAACGGATCCATATTACAATGGCATTGATTTATCATGCTTTGTTGGTGCTTAAAAGACTGATGCAGAACAAAACGCTTTCACATTGGTATAGAATATTTAACATTGTTGTATAATTGGTTCCCACAATAGAGGCAGCATTTCTTATGCTTATTATTATTAGTATTTTCTATCATTCCCATATTTCTGTCTGATTCATTTATATTGGTCATACAAATGCATAGATTAGAGATCAACTAAACAATGGGAAGATAGCGATGAGGGGGTTTTAGGGCCTTATTGAGTATTGATTGAAGGCATTATCGATTCCTTGGGATGCATTACAACACAGAATAGATGCACAGCTTTTGTTTTGCTGGGGGGTTGCTGGTTGCATGTTCCCATCATCTGTGCTGTGCACATGTATCTTACGAACGCTATTTTTGCTATTTTCCTTTCCTTTTTCGTTAACGCCTTAATTAGGCTACATGCTTCATACTAATTAGTGTAAAGCCCTTCTGACCTTGTCACTTTGCATCTCCTTGGTCTATTCATAGGGCAGAAGTGACCAGACACATCGTGTCATCTGCACAACTTGAATGAAACCTTGACGTGCTCTTCTGCTTTTCCTCCATGCCACTGCTACTGTCTGGCCTCATCTGAATCGGTACATCCCCCTCTCCCCCCATCTCCCCTCTTTCCCCTATTGATCCATCCCCCTGGTGGAGTCGCAGGCAGGCTTATCCGGCTCCCCCCCAGCGTGTCTGCCTCCTGAATAGAGCCACAGAGAGAGCTGTGAGGATGTGCCAGGCTCGGGCTTCTGTATAG
>OMNO01016935.1:0-11580 GCA_900303215.1 Trachyrincus scabrus | reverse complement strand
AAATACTGGGATGATATAGAAATGACTCTTTGATTAAACAGTCACATGTTTTTAGTGGTAGCGAAAATTGCCAAAATGTTGTATTGCAGCCTTGTGAAACAATGCAAAAAAAGATACATTCTTGACTTCTTCTCTCAAATGATGGTTTGTGTGACTATGTTTCATCCAAGATGTTTAAAATGTGCTCCCATTCCGTCTAGATTACTCCTAAATGAGTGAGCGTTGTCGCATTTGGTCATCATTTTGTGATTGTACTGAGAATGTTAATGGGTGTTAATATCAAGGTTGGAAGAATGTCAATTTGATTCTTTTTTCAATTTACAAGCTCCTTTTTACCCCAGATGTCGTTACTTTGGTGAATATTCATATAGGATTTGCATTGAACTAAAAACTAGGTTTGAAGCCATCGAAAAAGAGTTACACCAGAGCTTCTAACGTTTTGATAGGTAGTGTTAAGCCTCTGGGAATGAAACAGGATGTATAGATGCTGCGTAATTACTGGTGTGCCATGGATTATCTTTTTTAAACCTATGAAGGATGCATGCGAGTAGTGAGTGTGTGTAGTGTGCCTTCGTGCTGCTTTGTTCCCGTTTCATGTATGTCTATACTTCTCAGAATCGCAGGACAAATGAAAAAAACGTAATCTTCATTTTGCTGAGGTTCTCGTCCTGACACAAAAAAAAGAGTTTTGTGATGGCCAACAACGGTCTCAACCAATCAATGTTCCTGATGACATCAGTGCAGTCTGATTCTTATCGTGACATAAGCAGCTCTTAACTTAACACACTAAATATACAAAATATACATTGTGAAACGTACTGTCACAAGCACATGTAGCCTTTGCGTAAACAGTTATGCCACAGAGCCATTTCCAACTGCTCTCTGTGATGACATCACAAATGTTAATTGGCTCAGGCAGTGATTGGCCCAGGGCAGTCAAACAGGAGTCAGTCCAAGGACAAGAACCACAACATAGTAAGCAGCAGGATAAAAAAAAAATATGTCCCATTTTTTTTAGACTAAGACTTCTCTGTACTTTCACTGTGAAACATTTATAAAGAAACCCTTGTCAATGTTTTTTTTTTTTTTTGCTCTCAAGGAATCGTAATTTTCTTATTTGGTCAGCTATTCACCTTCTGCCGTTTTATAGATGTATGTTTTGTTGTTAGAGTTGAAGTAATGATTAGTAGTAATCCATAAATGATAAACAAAACTCTGGGAGAAGAGCATCTCTGGTGAAACTGGTTATTGTGACTGACTGCTGATTAAAATGGGTACCAGGTCCATGTCCTCTGTCATACAAACAACACAGGACTGTCTGTTGTGAAACAGGTTATTATTAAATGGGTACCAGGTCCATGTCCTCTGTCATACAAACAATACAGGACTGTCTGTGGTGAAACAGGTTGTTATTAAATGGGTACCATGTTCATGTCCACTGTCATACAAACAATACAGGTGCAATTAGTGCTGTCCCTGCAGTTTGGTTGTAGTGTGTGAATGCTCTTTAAACGCAAGGCAGTCGCTATGATATCAATAATAATACAAATAAATGTATCAAATATGGAGTATGTAAATATATTAATGTATGTAATATCTGGTTAATGGTCCAAAGGCTATTGATGGGTCTAGAACACAGCAGTGTTGTACTAAAGATACACAATTAACATGTGTTCATGTCGTTATTACATATTATGGGGATAGGTTTTAGCAGATTAACAACTCGAGATTAACACAAACCTCAAATAGCATCCAAGCTAATGCACTCCATCTATCCATCCATATCTATCTATCTATCTATCTATCTATCTATCTATCTCCATTTTACTCAGGCCCTTCAGATCACTTACATAGGGAGCTCTGATATCATATATTGCCATGCTATGGAGGCATGACTATCATCTCATCATAAAAGCCATAAGAGAGATCAATAAAACACATGACTATCATCTCATCATAAAAGCCATAAGAGAGATCAATAAAACACGTTCTCCCCGACATGCAGGTTTTAGATGAAAGAATACATTGAAATGAAGACGCTTCAGAGCTGGGTAACTGCCTCAAGCTCCATCCTCATCTCCTCGTCCCACAGGAGAACTCTTATTTTGAAATGCTTTTCCCCAAAGCAAGTAGGCACGTTTGACTTTAATTAGTCTCTGCTGCAGTAGATCTAGATCTCATCCTTTTCCTGTCAAGACTTCACAATTTACTTGTATTGCACTTATTTATTTAATTCCTTATTCATTTATGAATTATATGATTTCCTTAATAGTTTTATTATTTATTAGTGTATTCAAATGTATTGTTTTTGTCACTGTTTTAGATAGAAACAAGCTACTTAACATGTACCCGCTAGCCAGCGAGTGGCGTTGCTGTGCGATAGTTTAAATACACCATGGCTTCTTTCCCAGCCAGTTTGCCAGTGTTTCCATAGCTCTGCAAAAAAATATAGTGTAGCTTCAAACTTCAAAACACTTTGAAACACAACGCAACTCCGGGTTCAGTCAGGGTTATCCCATGCAGCCAGACTTGCGCCCGCAACGTCACAAATGTTTAGAGAAATACAGTTTGTACTAAAGTTGTTTCCTTCAAGATGCAACCAATACAAGAAGTTTCCTCTAACACACGGACGTGATTGTTTTCCAAATCACACAAAATCCATTCGCTAACTCTGGATATATTTTTTGGTAGAACTTGTTACCAATGATATTCCTGCATAGTTATATGATTCAAACAAAACCACGTCCCCGGCTTACCAATACGAAGAAGACAAAAACCAATTAACTCGGATTAAACTCATAGATTGTTTTACGGTCGGTCGACGGATCCCAGCAAACTGAGCAAGTGATCGATAGTCTAGTCTAGAAGTGTGTGTATATGTTTTGTTGGGGGGTTTGCATGTTCAGAACACCAGGAAGTCCCTGACTGTGTGTATGCCTCTCGTCTCCTTCTCCCCCGCTAGTCTCCAGTGCTGAAGACCCAAACCATCACCATCTCTGACATCACCAACTCCCTGCGTGGAACGGTGGCCAATCAGGAGGTCCCCATCATGCACACGGAGACCAAGACCATCATGTACGAGTCGGCACAGGTGAGGAGCTATACAGCTGATACACCAACAGCGTCATCCCCCACGGTCCTGCGGTTAAAAACCAGGTTCTCATGTTTATGTGGGTAAGATTCAAGAGCTATCATTTGAGTGTAATTTGTTAGAAATGCTATTAGTGAGTGAAATGCGCTGTGGGAATATGTTTTGAGTGGACTGCGCCTGCCTCTGTATGAGCCAATTTGGAATTTTGCCTGCCCCCATTGGCTAATTTCTGACAAATCAGGGCATCTCTTCCCTGATTGGTTTGGGGAATTAATCACGCCTGTCAATCACATTCGCACACACAACCACAGATGCGTGAATGCAGCACTTCTCAATGGCGGAGAAACGTAGCGAGGAGAGAGAGAGCAGAGAAGCAGGGGACTTTTTTTGGCGTTTGACGTTTATTTTTCTGAATCTTGCTCTCTTCTGCTCGCTCTTTACAACTCTCAAATCTTACCCACAGCAGCTTGAAATGTGCAACGCCACCTTGTCTGCAAGTCGACAGGTGAAGCTAGATAAAGATCAGTTGGCATACTGGTTTTGAATGGGGGGGTGGCTCTTTCTTAACTAGCACATCGATTGTCGACCATTAGATTCAAAATTATATTTCCGGCCATCTCGAGGTCCTCACTTAAAAATGTAGAGCTTAACGGTTATCTGTGTCCCAGAGTATCCCAGCATAATTGGAAAGGATTTACTGTAGTACATTTTAGTAGATGCAAAATTCAAATTCAGTCCCATCTAACATCCAAAAGGTGTCTCTCTCTCAGTCGGCAGACACCCTGGTCACGGAGAGGGACTCGTCCATGCTTCTGAACGCCCAAACCATCACGTCAGAGACGGTCAGCAGGACCACCACCACCCAGATCACCAAGGTAGGCCCAGCCCCTCTCACCGCTATACTCCTCACTGCACAGCAGGCCGGCCTTGCGCAGTCTGTGGCCCAATCAGAATCAAGAAGTCAACTGGGAGCCATTCCAAGGTTCGCCTGGTCCCAGCCCCTGGATCCCCGCCCACCTTTTAAGAATGTTCTGTGATTCAGGGCCCGGTGTCCTGGTTGCTTGTTGAGTATTTTCAACAAGCCAATGAGCGTCTTGTAGGCGATAAGGAAAGTATGATGACGCAATCCATGTGGCCATGGTGACCGAAAACATCAGAAAACAACGTTGTTTTCTCTGCCTTTAAAGGATTCTGCTATTGAAGCTGTTTTGAAAACAAAAATGCCCAGTCTCAGAAAACAGCTCAGATGGAAGGAACTTCAGATTTAATTATGAAGTGAAACGAAGTAGAAAATTCCGGACGATTATCAGGCTAGTTCCATGGTTGATCTGTTTTCTCTCCTGAGCCCCTGTCACTTTTCATATATCAACAAATCCACGTCCTACTCTAAAACCTTTTTTTGCTAAGGTTTGTGGGATACTGAAAAATTTGATGGACCAGGAATCGGGACACGATTAGGCCGCCCTCGATTTCTCAATCGATCAATCAAACGTTTTCCTGTTTTCTGTTTTGATTTGATCACAAACGTAACTTGCCCTGATTAAAGACGATGTGTCCAGCGCTTCAGTGCGTTTGTAGCGCAAATGTGCGTATCCATGCTCTCTTTTCTTTCCAGACGGTGAAAGGCGGCATCTCGGAAACCCGCATCGAGAAGAGGATCGTGATCACCGGGGACACGGAGATTGATCACGACAAGGTGAGAAACCTGCTGACGTCTCTCATGGATATCTTTGATATCTCTTGGCGGTGTTCTAGCTTTCTTTTAGTGGGGCGCTTGGCAGGTTATTAGTTTAGCTCGGTGCTAGGTAAGCTTAGTAAGATGGCCCACCTTGCCAAATAAAAGCTGATCACATGCCAGAAACACTGAATTCACGGTTATTAATTAGTTGGTGAACATTTCCATTAAGTATCGTAAGAACACCAAAAATGGCTCCGTTCTATTCATCCGCATCGCTGTCTAGTCCTTCTTCTCCTCAACCTTATTTATTGATTCTTCCACATTAGCTGAACACATGTGTTTACATACCAGGGCTTTTATTGCACTCATAAATCGTCTTCCATTTGAAGCTGCTCCTCACCCCCCCCTGTCTTTTCTTCTCCCACTGTGTCCACTGCTCAGGCTCTGGCCCAGGCCATCAAGGAAGCAAAGGAGCAGCACCCGGACATGTCCGTTACCAAAGTGGTGGTGCACCAGGAAACAGAGATCAGCCCGGACTAGCGAGGACATCAGAGCAGACCAGAAACCCTGGGAAAGGTGAGGCACTCTGGAGATCATCCAACAACCAAAATGTAACCATACCACAACCGATATATATTATAATATATTAATTAATAATAGTACTACTACTACTACTAATAATAATAATAATAATAGAAAATCAAAATGTAATATTGTTTGTTTTATTATATATTTGCTTTTATATATATGTTGTATGTTTTTTACATATTATTTTCTATCTTTTATTTTTGTATCTTGGCATTTTGTATTTTTGGAACTCCTATGTCTTTATAGCACCAACACACCATGATAAAGCTTCTGACCGTGCTTCGGACTAGAAAGGCATCGGGAATGCTGTCATACGGACCGAAGAGGTTAAATGCACTTTTTGAAGAGGTTCTTGCCGCGATTATTAACGCAATTCATGGCAACGAACATCATATAAACCAACGCCACAATCCTGTTGGAGCCCTGACTCGGCAGAAACCAGCAGCTTAAGCACTTAAGAGTTGTGATGACGAGACCAAAGCGAGCAATAACAACAACCACCCAACCTTTGTTAATCCTTGCTATGCATTTTCCACTCAACCATTATAGTTTGAGGCGAGGAACAGAACGATGCCCATGTGGCTTTCATTTTGGTTTTGTTTGTGCACGTATAAAGTGTCCAGGGGTAGTCTGGTACTGTTTAGCCAGCGTCCTAGGCGGTATGCAAGCACACTGTTTACTAGCACCCCCCCACCCCCAACCGTTCCACATCGGTCTTATGTATGTGTGTGCGTGTGTGCGTGTGTACATTTAGCGTATAATTGTTTGTATTCAAAAGGATAAAGTTTACTAACTCGGCTTCCTGTTTCCTCCTTCTCTTGGTCCAGGGGAGTCAGAAACATGTCCCGGACCCCTCCCACCTCTCCTTCCCCTACGTGTCTCCCATCTCCCCCTCGTTATGCCCAAGTGCACCGCCTCGGACGTACGCCGCACCACCAGAACGCATGACACCAGAAACCCCGCCTCGCCTCGGCTCTTGAGCCAAGCATTTTTTTTTTGAGGGGTGTTCCATTGAAGAAGGATGAAGTTCGACAACATGGCCGCCTAGAATTGCCCAGGATTTCCCACAATCTCTCACGGTCGGTTCTCTTCTCACTGCCACTGAATTAATCTAAATTCAGTTTCGTTTTGTTTTTTAAAGAGAAATGAACACTTGAAGTGAATTATTTCCTCTCCTATTTGTCTGGAGATTTTAAGAAATTTTCAAAAGGGCAATTTTGGTCTTTTAATCTTATTTTTCTACTGCTTTTCTTACCACCATAATTGCTAATCTGTAGCGTTGGGGGTCAGGATTTTTATTAACTTCAATCGGCGTTAGGATGGGATTGTCGGGGATTTTTTCGGAAATGTCATCAAGAAGCAGTAGATTCCTAAAATCGTCACACTCCAAAAACTGTTTTGTGTCATGTTGTACAGTAAAAGTATATTTTAATCTTAATATTTTATTGTCCCTCTCAATGTGAAAAAAGTATTTTTCGATATATATGCGACGGACTTTATCAGACCAAAATGGTGGGCAGCTAAATCTGTCTCCTCGAAAGTTACGTCGCGATAATCTGATAAATTAGCGTTATCATCTTTTAATTAATTAATTTTTCATATTTATTGATTTGTGATCCTCGTCTCTCTAGATTAAGACATCAAAAAAATCAGGAGACGGCAGTTTTATTTATTTTCTCTATTTATTTTCCCTCTCTGACTCTGTCTTTGTGTATGTGTTTAACATTTTAAGGATAGTTCTTGTAGCAGCGGAATGTAGTTTCATAGTTTTGTATAAGGCTGAACACCAGCTGTATTCATTCTCATTGGGCAGCGTTTTGTGCCGCAGTAATTTTAGTTTAGCATAGTCGCATTTCTACTTTTCTACCAAAGGGGGCAGTGTGTCCTCGTCCACAGAGGCTCCAACAAATCACAAGGAATGCTTTCACGCTTCATAGTGGGATTAAATAGGCTGGATGGATTATGCCAGACTTGAATCGCAATAAAACAATTAAACAGTGGGGAAAATGGCATAGAAGACAAAAGACAAATATTAAAATGTGGAGAATCACTGTAAAAGTTAGTCCAAATTTTCCTTTGTGAATCTCTATATGGGCCAACATAACATGTTCACAGTTACATTAAGATGTTTTTGTAAATGACCACAAAGTAAATCAATGCTTTTGTATGCTGTTTTTAAGTAAATATCGATGAATCTCCTGTGCAAGACACACTGTCCTGTAAAACAATCCATTTGGTACAAAACACACGCAATTTGTAATGTTTAGTCTACTTATAAAACACGTTTGTTTGTTTTTGTAGTTAAACTGTGTTCTTTTGTACAGAAACCTTAATGTGTCATAGTTCACTTATTGTGCTAATTGTGGAACTTCCCTTTACTTTACTTTGAACTCACGGTAGTAAACAAGCGTTTTTATTTGTTTATTTATTTTTAAATGACAAACTCTTCACCGTTAACGAAAGTGTAATAAAAGGGCACCGTGCACTGAATAAACACGTGTATAAACTCGTCTTAATGTTCTGTGTTTACCTCGAACTCTGTGTTGGTCCTGTGGCCTTTCTTTGTTATTATTACAGACATAGGAGTAATGATGATGAAAGAAAAGAACATTTATGTGGAACAAACAGGGCATGACCCACAAAATTACATTAGCAGTGAGGTGTGAAAATGTAAGGTGGCAAAACACAAATCAATGTGACTTTCAGACTATGGCGCTGACGGGTCTAGCCTATTTCATTCAGAGTAACAGTTACATTTGAGCCAGTCCAGTCGTCTTACTAGTAAACAAATATTATTTACAACCTGATTACAAGACACACGTTTACTGTGATTATGGACACTCTGAAGGGTCACCTGGCAATATATAGGAATGAAATTATTCAATTCCCAACCTCAAAGAAAAATGCGTTTTCACTCGTAAACATTTTAAAGAAAGCACATTTCCTCCAGCAGCGTCTCTACTAAATCAATGAAGTTGAAGCCGGGCCCCGGGGCCCACTGGGCTCCTCCAGCCTCATATCATTTCAGATGAGCTCATGACTTGTCTCTTTCCCAGCTGACGTGGAAACAATGCAGTTTGTGGCAAAGCTAAATGCAATGTAGACATGTGGTGCATTTATGACTCATTATGAACCATTCATTATCCTGCTTCATTATTATGGGGTGGCCAGACTCGATTTGTGAGTGTATTTATTCAAAAGTCTAATTTATGAGACCACTCTCTATGATAATAGGCTGTCACATGGTCAATTACACCACAATGCAAATACATAATGAATGCACACTATTTGTTCCAATGGACAATATATTTGCATCACTTGAAAGAAGCTATAATATTATGCTATGCTTGATATGCTATCAACCTTTTTTTGTGGCACGTGTTGTGAGTTCATGGCTATAACAAAGTCTTCGTTCATGCTGTGAATCAAATAATTATCAAATCAAATGTCCATGTGGAGTGTGTGTGTGGTTGGTGGCTGGTTTAAGCAGCCTCACCTGGCCCGAGTCAGACTGATTAGACTCTGGGGCTGCTGGGTGAGGCTGCACACCTGTGGGGCATTGGCCAATCAAGGCCCACGAGGTTACCTGGATTAAAATCCTCTTGCTACCCCGACTCATAAAGAGTATGGAGGGAACGGAAAAGAATTGCGTGCTTATGATTCTGTGGGGGAAGCAGTAATGGGTTAAGCAGGTAATGCACAAAACCTCATATTCACTTCCTATTTGCAATTCATACAGTGAAGAATGAAGTGAATTGCATGTTAGTTTGTCAAAAACGGTAGTGTATATAATGGCTTTTAATTAAGCAAGCGCGAACGCTGCATTGTCCCACACAGTACTACGGGGGGTTGAAAACACTTCTTGGTTATTGAGAAATTATTTCTGCACACATGCTGCTATGGCATCATATCTGCAAGCCATTAGCAGATTAATTGATCTAGTTTCCTATGTTTGTATTAAGGTTGAGTAGTTGGATTTGATTTGACAGGCAATATATTAGCTTATTTTCCTCTGTAGAGAAGCGCTGGGTATCTATTGTAGTCTGGAAACTTCTCTTGGCAGATCTGCCATGACCTTGAATTCATATTCATGAATACACGGTGGGGAGAATGATAATTCTTTTGTTAAACTGATTTCTTATTATTATTTATACAGAGCTGTTGGTGCACTGAATCTTAAAATGCGTCCTGTGGGGGAGAGGACGAAATCCATGTGACAAACACAAACATTATTTTCTTCTTCTAATTGGTATCCGTGCCAGCCTGTTCCAGTGTGGGTTATTGGGTTATTATTGCAAGTGATTTCACTGTGCACCAATTTAATAATTAATAGCAAACAATAATCTGTCCTTGGGATGTGGTTCTTAGGTTACTAAAAACAGAGCACTATTTGCATGGGACATGCGATTTACATTAAAGTAAAGCTATGCCTGTATAACAGTAGAGGAAATTGCTTTTGCATGTTGGTGGCACAGTTTGTCTGCGTTAGTTTACGATTATGTTATGTCAGCGTTATACTAAAAGCATTGCTTCGGGTAAAAGGTTATCCGTCTCTCTCTTCGTAATGTGTGTGTGTGCTGTGTTAACCTTGCATTAAAGATTCCAGCACAAGTGGAATGAATCCCCAGCCTTACGTCGCTGCCTCTGCATCACAATCTCGTATGCTTTGCCTTTTCTTCCCAGCTAACACTGAGAGGGAATATATTAGAGGCACCAGACGGAAAATGAAATGAATGATGAAATATTGATGTTCGAGAACTGTTTATGCCCCCAAAGCATGGGAGTCTCCTTGACAGGGCGGTAAGGATTAATGAGAAGGATCATCCGCCAATGGATCATTACTTGGCCCGTTAAATACCCAGATGAGATGCGTCTGGGTTAAACAGCTATTCATGCCACAGTCAAATCGAGACCAATGGTATGTTTTAATGAGTTTAACACTCGCTCTGCCCAGAAGCACACCCAGTCCCCCCACGGATCTCCCTTCTCATGTTATGGTGCCCCAGGCAGGAAACCCTTCCGTTTTGGATAACTATTTTGTTATCCAAAACCCTCATGTGAACGCAGCCGGTACGGTTAATAATGGACGCAGTGCAGTGTACAACACTGGGACATTTAGGCCAATTCTATTTACTCTAGTATGTCTACTTTACTTTAATAATGTGTCCTGCACTACGCAACACAGACTCACACTTTTAAACATCCTTTAAGCTATATCATGCTGAGATTAGGCAAGGCAAATGGGTACTTCTGGCCTTAAGACATCTTTTAGCCATCTTGAATCTTACGGTTTGAAGCCTAGACTTTTCATTTGGACATGGAAAGCAGATCGTTTGTATGCGACTGCAGCTGTATTTTCTACTGAGCTACTGGTGTGGTGCAAAGTGCGTTCAGCAATTCAGAAACTCATTTAGCGAACACCACCTTCTGCTCCCTCTCCTGAACTGAACATGAAACCTGACAATCATCTGCTCTCCTGTGTGGCACCCCCATGCATGTGCGTGTGCGTGCCTGTGAGTGTCTGTGTGCGTGTCTGTGTGTGTGTGTGTGTGCGCGTGTGCGTGTGTGTTGGCAGGAACCAACACCTGTTCATGTTGAAACTTCTAGAAGCTTGATTAGTAAATTTGCATGTTTACATTTTCCTTGTAATCCGTCACGGAAATGAAATCAAGCTAAACATGATTTAAAACGGTATTCATAATAATAAAACCAAAGTGTTTTTAGTGTATTAAAAATGTTTGTTTCATGTTGGATTCGTCTCGACACAAATTGCTTTTGATATTAGTGTGAAACACAGTTTTGTAGTCTTGATTTTGATGAGGGG
This sequence comes from Trachyrincus scabrus, assembly GCA_900303215.1. Taxonomy (NCBI): domain Eukaryota; kingdom Metazoa; phylum Chordata; class Actinopteri; order Gadiformes; family Macrouridae; genus Trachyrincus; species Trachyrincus scabrus. The sequence goes on along the minus strand of OMNO01016935.1, from coordinate 399 downwards.
GTACGCTCTAAAACGATCACAATACCATTTTTGGTACATACCTTGAAATCCCAGGTAGCAAAACCTCATGTGGTATTTGAACCGTGGACCGTTGTCATGAGCAAATATGGTGATGTATAAAATGGTAAGAGTGTGTAAAATTCCCCGTAATTCAAAATGATTTTATATTGCTCAGCAGCCTTAGTGCAGACAGACGCAGTGCCGAAAACCATGTCTGTGTCCATTTAATAGATTGTGTCGCCAACATTATGAACACATTTTAATATTTAATAGCATCTCTTCCTTGTGTGTGTGTGTGTGTGTGTGTGTGTGTGTGTGTGTGTGTGTGTGTGTGTGTGTGTGTGTGTTAGTGTGTATTTTGTGTGTGTGTGTGTGTGTGCATGTGTGTGTTAGCGGTGG
>OMNO01016934.1:3636-13954 GCA_900303215.1 Trachyrincus scabrus | reverse complement strand
CGTGTGAAGAGCAGTAGAAGACATGGAGGAGATATGCTATAGGTTAGTGGTGTGTGTGTGTGTGTGTGTGTGTGTGGGGAGTGCACGTGTGAAGAGCAGTAGAAGACATGGAGGAGATATGCTGTAGGTTAGTGTGTTGTGTGTGTGTGGGGAGTGCACGTGTGAAGACCAGCAGCGCGTGCGTGTGTGTGCGTGCGTGTGTGTGTGTGTGTGTGTGTTTGTGTGTGTGTTACATTGGTCAGATCCTATTGGAGCATATTGATATATTCATGTGTAATACGTATGTGCAGTACACATGTGTGTCACACATCTCATTCTTCCGCAGGCAAGCGCTATAAGTGATTTGCAGAAAATAGTGTTATTAACCCTTTTTTTTCCCGCTCGGGAACTTTACGTAGGGCAAGAACAGAACCGTTATTATATCGGTTCCGTTCTGAACAGAACGTTTTCAAGTCCTGCATGTGTGTGCTGTACACATGCACTACGTGGAGAGGTTACCTGCAACATGAAGAGCTGATCATGTTCATCCACCACTTGGAAATCATGGCTTTCAACTTCTTCTAAGCCCCTTTCCCTGACCTTTCTTCCCAAACTATCTTCTCTGTTCTCAACCTCTAGCACTGAAGTATTAATATATTGAGCTGTCCAGTGTCCCTCCTGTCACATCATTGTTCAGGGGTGGAGAAAGAGGCTGCCACTGCCTTGCTCTGCCTCTCAGGCAGCCTGTATTATGTCTCTGTGTGTCGTATGTATTATTCTGTTTTACATTACTTATTATTATGATGGATATTATTATTATTATTATTAATTTAGTTTTTCTGGAACTTATGTCCTCTCTCTCTTTCTGTCTTTTTGTAGCTTCCCGCGGACCTCAATAAGATGCACCTGACAGACCATGCCCACCAGCAGGTGATGCACGTGCCCCCCAGCCAATCAGGATGCAGCATTGCCAGCGACTCAGGGAGCAGCAGCCTATCAGATTTATACCAGGTACTTGCTTGAACACTGTGGAATACACATGATAGAAACTAACTATCCAATACATTTAAGTGTTTGAGGTCACTTGGCATCTGGTTCCTTTTTATCAGTAGTTAATTGACTAATAAGTCAATTGTAAATTATCAATCAATCGATAACTTCGATTTCCTATTCATTCCGGGGTTTATTTTTCTGTATGTGTAATATTGTGCTTTAACGTTATTTGCAATTTGTCGCTGGCTGTCGCGTCAGGCTTCCCGCGGTCTGCTCCAGTGAACTATTTTCCTACGTTACCCAGAATGACTTTCACTACCCCCTCTCAACATCAGGAGGCAACATTCTGTAAATTGTGCATTTATAAATTGAACAAATGAATCAAATGCCAGTGGTGCATTCTAGAACACTCAATGGCAGTTTTTCCGTGCTGGATTTTGATCCCGTGCCCCTCGCTTTCGGGGAAAAATGTCCTAAACCGAAAAAAATGATCTTTCAGAGTTGTAGCCAACTTTGGTGAACATTACTCCAATTATTTGAAGACGTAGTCTCCTATTAAACCTCATTGTAACGGCAGTAATGTCTCCGTGTGACGTAGTAGGGTCTACAGAAATTTAAATTTAGAGTTTAGCCGCGGCAAAGTGAAATACTACAGAAACCGGTAAAATAGGACCTGCGTTGTACATCACCAATCTCTCTACATCACCATCTTAACGATGTCAAAGTGTTTTAGGCCGTAGTTTATCTTTAATATTATTATATATTTTGTTCTTGTTTATGAAATGTAGGAAAACCTGTTCTGTCTTGTTGCCAATATATTTTACCATCTATCTATGTGCCATGGTCCTGTATGTCCTCGTCTATGTGCATACACATGCATGAGGGGTGTAATGATGCTTGCTTGCGTGCCAATAATGGTAAATGCACACCCTCTCGTGTAATATTGCTTTAATGAAATCCATTGTATTTCCTATTTTATATATTATTTCTACTATATATATTTTTATCATGAATAATGAATTAATTATATAATAAGACTCTGCACCTTACGATTCAATGCAAATGCGTGTATCGTTACACCCCTAACATGCATGTGTTAGGGGACTTGGCTTGTGTGTGTGTGCGTGCGTGCAATTAGTCCTCCATCTCCACTACCCCCGCTGTGGAGGAAATGCCACGCGCAAACACAGTTGAACTTTACCAGTCAAGCTCCTCCTTCCACGTCTACCTCTAGTGTGGCTGATGGACAGGATACTCAGATTGTAACCTTTAACACACCGACTGGTATGTGCTCATCATATCAGCGTTGTAGGATTGTCCAGGAATGTACGGAAAGACACTGCCTGCCTTTTGAAAATGGATTGGACAGAGTAGGTAGTAACTATTTCATGCAAACTTGGTGTTCCTTTTCGTTGGCTGAAATGACTTTATTACTCAACTGCAAGACAACCCGCAATTTTTCACATTGAGGTCAGAGCTTTTTGAGAGTTGTCCCTGATAGCTTCTGGAAGTCTCTCTCTGGCCTTGTTTGAAAACCTTCATTTGGAGGGTTGAGCATGGACTCGACGGTGAAGGCTTGGGCTGTCAGTGATTCATGGTCTTTTCATCCACTTCATCTTTATACTCCCCTTTTGTAATTTTTCCAAGAGGCCACATCTCATTGTGTGTTTTGTTGGAAAAAAAATCAGCAACCTGCCATACATAGTGACCGCGTGGCTTCTTCATTGTCCATTACTTGGCTAGCCTCCATCCGTTTCCATCTCTGAGATAAGTCCACTGTTGACCTGTCACAGTCGGCCCCGCTAGGCGTTAACCCAGCCAACCCGTGGGGTGTGACACACGTAGCCGAGAGACACGCCCGCAGGTCGTGTTATTACCACGCACACATGGGCTTGTTGCCGAGCCGCCTCTGTTTGTTTACCGACGTCTTAAGACTTGACCCGTGCTCCGCCCCAGCACAATGGACCCGCTGACACTATCCTCCTCTTTCTCCTTCATTCACTTTTGCTTTCATATCGGTCTTGTCTTTTTCGTTCGTGTTGTCAATTTTTTCGCTCTCTGCTCCTGCTGCTCTTGTATATCCTACTATTTTGTTACTTTGAATTATATATATGTGTTGCTGATTCCTCTTCGTTGTATACAATATATTTGTTTTTGTTGTCAATAAAATAAAATAAAAACCTGCAGGATCTTGTGAGGACACCTCACAAAAGTACCTCGATGTACAGGGTCAGTGCCCTTATCAAAGACAGAAAATGCTAATCCCCTTCTATGTGTGCAATATTCACATTGCACTGAAAAGAAATGGTCTTCAGTCTTCCTTTCCTCATAAGCAGTTCAGTTCAAGAGACATGATTTATGTCTTAACAGTAATGGCCTCTTTATTGTCCAAGGTTTATTTTTCCTTCTATTACCTTGTACATTCCTCTTTAAATAATGAGTAGATGTACAACACAACAATCTTGCAGGTAGTGTTAGTTCAAACACTGGGCGTGTCTGTCATGATTCTGTTGATTGGGTAGAAAAGGAAAAACATGTAGATCTCAAATTCACTAACTCGTCACTGATCCACGTCTTCCACCTGTGGTGTGTTTGGGTGTTTGTGTCAGGTAGTTGTTGTTTTTTCCTAGTAACGACGGAGGGAAGGGTGGAAATAGAAAAGTGGATCTGATTGTTCTTGGCAGATGCAAACTACACATTTAGGTCCTTTCTCCTCCACTCTCGTTCCATTTCAGATGGGCTTAGATGGAGAGACGGATTAGGCGTCCAGTCTGGGCAGCATGTTGGAGAGTGGTGATTGAGCTGCAGACAGATGGGCTTTACACAGCCTATAGCCTGGTTCACTATAGCCTCATCCACCTGATATCTCTACTGATCAGGCCCTAGACCCTGCAGGTAGATGCTTTCTGACTGACCAGCATTCACCGGCCACTAACGACCAGTGTCTCTGCAAAAGATCCCAAAAAGCTTGTCTCTTGACGTTATGATCAACCACTGCCAATTTGCTCTAGAGTGATTTCTTGGTCCCGAGCCCAGAGATTCATTTAAAAAAAGAAGTTCTGACAGTTTCAGTGTGAAGTATACCGTGTGTACTCGTACTCTACACTGTGTACTCTACACTGTGTACTGTGCAGTGTGTACTGTGCAGTGTGTACTCTAGAGGCTTCTGTCAGAGAGAAATGGGCTTTTAGGTGATTATGTACCTGTCTTCACAGTGGCAAGACTGGTATTGCCGGCTAGCTGATTAGGTACTTTTTTTTTCTTCCTACAGGAGCCCACTCGCATTTACCACAGTTGTGATTAATCCATTACAGATAACGCCATCTCTTATTGTACTCGTTCACCTTCCTGAATAGAGTGGAGGTTGCTGGTTTGATTCCTAGCAATGTAACCAGATATATGCCTGTATGAGGGTGTGTAATCATTTTTTTGGGGATAGGAGTTAGCACTCATCCCACTTTGATCATATCATGAATAACATACAGGTATGAATATGTAAATCAGATTTAGAGCACATTAGGCTCTATCCCTGTCCAGGGGGTTTCTGCATCCAGCAGATGGCTCCAATTTTTGCCACGACTGCCTGAAAGCCCTGCGTCTCACCTCAGGGGTTGAAGGTTCAAATCCCATTTGGCCTAGGAGCTTCAGCCCCTGCGAAACTCTGCCGTGCCAACCATCTGCCAGCTCAGCACAGCAACTTAAATAGGATTTATACAAATAAATGACTTGCCAATCTGAATAATGGGCGGTTTTCCTGCATTTTAGGTCATATGACTTAGTGCATGTGTATTTGTTACACATGTTGTACCCATAACATGTTACATTTAACAATGACATGACCATGGTAAGGCAGACAAGAAGACACAACCATCCTACCAACATAACTGTACATACAGTACAAGATGCCTATACTGCCTAATGTTTCCAAATACAAATACATTTTCCTCTGTTTGTTTTTCTGGTTAGTCTAATGCCAGCGTTCAGTCAATGTTTGCCTGCTTTAACCTTGTTTTTTTCATGTGAAATCAGTGGAAAATCACCACAAACCTTTCTAATTATTACTATACTTAATGCTGTCACTGACAAGAAGGGAACAGTGGGAGATTCATTATTTTTAACATGTGATGTGATTTATTTCTTAGTAAACGTATTATCACAGCTTCCTGTTCCTTGACTGTCTGTTGGCACTAATAACATCAAAGCTAACTGATGGATTACCTACAGCTGCGCTATTAGCAGACTCTGGTGGAAACAACTCTCTCTCCCTGCTGGTTGTGACCCAGGCCACGGAGAGCGAGCTCGGGGACGTGGACCTGTCGGGCCTGCCGGAGGCCGCGGTCGACAGCGAGGAGGAGGAGGAGGAGGATGAAGACCTGGAGAGGACCTCAGACACCCTGCTGGGCCGCGACCTGGTCCGTGAGTGCCTGGAGAAGGAGCCGGCCGACCGCAACGACGACGACATCGGTGAGTCATCGTGTGAATGTTGAATTTAATGTTTTTTTTTATACTTTATTCTTCTTTAGGAAATGGAATTGAAATGCAGGAATACAATAAAAAAATAAACATTTGAATAATGTAAAAGTTCAGATGGTATACTAACCCTGTACCATGCACCGAAATGACATTTTTTGGCCGATATTGATAAGCTACTACTAAGTCTTGATTATAGTTGTATGAAAATAATGCACATACTAAACTAGATGGTAAGTAGCATTTCTTTCAGGCCAGACTGTGTATTCAGTGTAAGGTCACTCTGTCCTCCGCTACAGTGGAGAGAAGACGAAGGGGATAGACGTGTTATTATCTCTGTAGGCGTGATAACACATCTGGGACCAGTTTCACACAATGTACGCACACTCAGACTGTGTAATATCCAGTAGCCACCCAGGCCATTAGTATTTTATTATAACTTCTCCTACCAACGCAATGCAACGTCTCAGAGACACGTCTTCCACATTTAGAGAGGTAGTATGTACATATATACATAATATATGTATTTATACAAGACATACTGTATGTATTTATATAAGATATACTGTATGTATTTATACAAGACATACTGTATGTATTTACATACTGTATGTATTTATACAAGACATACTGTATGTATTTATACTGCAGTGATGTGTTACCGACTCAAAGTGCTTCCAAGTTAATGCCTCGCATTCACCTACGCACATTTACGGCAGTGTCAAACATGAAAGGCAGCAATCGCACGTCAGAAGCTGTTAGGTGAAAAGCTGTTGCTCAACAGCTTTTCAACATATCTGCCAGGAGGTGCCGAGGGTTGAACCAGCAACCCTCTTGGTGCAGCACAGAAGACATCAGGATCCATTTGACATCAAATACAGACAAAAGATCGTACCAGGAAAAGTAGTACAGACTGACCGTCGTGTACTTTCCTCGTTCTCTTCTATAGTACAGACTGACCGTCGTGTACTTTCCTCCCTCTCTTCTATACTACAGACTGACCGTCGTGTACTTTCCTCCCTCTCTTCTATAGTACAGACTGACCGTGTACAGATCTTGTGAAAGGTTTCGTTTTACTTAGTGTCCCTCAGGTCAACAATACCCACGTCTAAATCTGCTGTTGGAATCCAACAATCCCCCGTGAATAGAAGGAAAATGCAGAATTTATTCAATTCATTCTTTATTAATAAATGTATTTCATGTTTATTTCAGCCTTTTGTCCTCTGTTATGCTCCTCTAAATGTGTGGTTCATAACCATCTATTTGTGCATGTCTCTCTCTCTCCTCCTCTCCGTCCTCTCTCCTCTTTGCCCCCCCACCCTGTCCCGCTACAGAGCAGCTACTAGAGTTCATGCACCAGCTCCCGGCCTTCGCCAACATGACCATGTCTGTGCGCCGGGACCTCTGTGGCGTCATGGTGTTTGAGGTGGTGGAGCAGGCCGGCACCGTCGTGCTGCATGACAAGCAGGAGGTAACCACACACACACACACACACATCTATAATTGCACACACACTTATTTCTACACACCCGGGCTTAGGCACACACACACACACACACACACACTTCAATGGCCCAGACGCCATCGTTGTCATCCTAAGTGAATGAAAGAGAGAAGGACAGCCATGTGGTCCCTCACACGACTAACTAATGAGGTTTCATGACTGATAAAAGGACAGGGCTCTTGACCTGCAGGAACATACAGTGCATAGAATGGAATCAATGGACTTCAGCTGACTTGTGTGTGTGTGTGTGTGTGTGTGTGTGTGCTTTCCCATGCACATTTGCATAGTAATATAATATGCATTTTCTTATCTGAATGCATATGAATGCATGCATGCCTTCCTGTCAACTTTGTTCAAGGGCAAGGTGTGTGTGTGTGTCTTCAGTAGCTTGATGGACAGGTTTGTCTCTCTACGGACCAGTTGAAGGTCAGAGAGGCACTATCCACACACAACCAAAAACTCTCTTCTCTGCAGAGAGAAACAGAGAAACAGAGAGAGAGAAACTGAGAGAGAGATGGCGGACGAGAGAAACTATGAATACACGGAGACAAATAGATAAAGAATGAGTGCCAAAAAAAGGGAGAGAACAAAGGAGAAAGAACCTAACGAGGACTGAAGAGAGACAGAATAGAATAGGGTGAATAGAATGGAGACGTTGAGAAATGCAGTGAGAGACTTAAAGGAGAACTCCAGGCAGAAACCAAGAGTGACTCACCAAGTGAGATAGGGAGATAGGGATGTAGGGGGAGAGAGAGCGATGAACAAGTAGAATTTGTAGAGTTTGTGAATGTGACACAGCACTGATACTATAGTGATCGTACAGCACTGATACTGTCATAGTTTAAGTTCAGTTCAAGTTGTTTATTTGTCACATACATACACGGGGTGTGCAGTGAAATGAACAGAAATGTGCAAAGGGCAACAAGTTTACACTATTTACATTATAAAATAACAACACACAACACAATATTTACAGTAAGAGCACTAACAAAATATAAGTATAGGAAATTGTATGTATGTATATATGATATAAATTATACATTTTAATTATAAATTTATCAGTACAGCACTGATACTATAGTGACCGTACAGCACTAATACTATAGTGACCGTACAGCACTAATACTATAGTGACCGTACAGCACTGATACTATGACTGTCTCACTGAATACACTGGCTTACTGACAATGCTCAATCCCCTTCTATAATGGCCCAATACACCTCCAAAGCTCTCCAGAACACGCCAAACAGAACCTTAATAATATGGTCAATATGGCCCATTGTATAGGGAGTCAGTCTGGTTTTCTATTTGAATTAATTGGAAACAAGGAAAACTGCAGGTATGGAAAGCCTGATTGGTGAGTAGTAACATTGATTGTATTTAAATGGATACCTACAGTATATATATACTGTGCAAAAGGTTTCCATGGTTTACTGAATGCCGACTAACCATATGAAAAGATATTCATGCAATCTCTCCATCTTCCATCAATGTCAACGACACAATATCACAACACAATGTCCTCTATTCCGGCTTCCACAAGACATTTAACCGCCCAGCACCCTGGCCCAGCACCCCCCTGGCCCAGCACCCTGGCCCAGCACCCTGGCCCAGCACCCCCCTGGCCCAGCACCCTGGCCCAGCTTCGACTAACATTTGTCTTGGAACCATTATGTTTTAGATGTCGTCGGGGCGACTCCTAAAAAAACAACTGCCACAAACCACAGCGATCATATTTGTCATATTTGTGTGCCCTGTTTTCCTCCTTCCGTAGCTGGACCTGTGGTATGTGATCCTGAACGGGACGGTGGAGATCAGCCACACGGAGGCCCGGGTGGAGACACTCTGCATGGGCAACAGCTTTGGCCTGTCGCCCTCGCTGGACAAGCAGTACATGAGTGGAGAGGTCCGCACCAAGGGAGACGACTGCCAGGTGAGCCTGCACACCACACTGGTGCTGTGACATCACCACAAGCACCACAAGCTGTGTCATTGGTGGTACTGGTTTGGGCATACTACATAGTTACAGACACATCAAAACCTTTGTGTGATCTAGCCTTAACTTCTGCCTGTTTGCTCTCATGACATTATTTTAAACTGCACCTAATAATAAGTGTAAATGAAAAGCTCAGTGGTGATTCTAAACAGTGTAAGCAGTTTAACTTCTGCCTCGTCAGCCCACGCTTAACAAAAAAAGGGCCCAGTTCCTCCGCAGTGAGCATCATTTCCTGTCTGCAATCGTACAGGAAGATGCAGCGGTAGAAGACTGGAGACCAAGGCAATTTCAGAAAATCAACAAATCAAGGAGTAGGGAAGTGCAGGGCTGGACGGGTACTTGGAGACGTGCTGGATATTACCATGCTTTTGTAAAAAGGGGTTCAAGAAAAAAAAGAGGAAAGAAAAAACAAGCAACCAACTGAAGATCCTTTTGCGAGTGGACCGCTATCTCTCCCTCCCTCACCCCCATCTGCCTCTTGCTCCTCTCTTTCACCCTTTCACTCTCTCCGCACCCCACCCCCGCACGAGATGCGGCGGTAACTCCGTGCGAGCACCCGGAGTGCAAACCTCCTGTTGTAACTTCAGACTGACCCCACCCGTCTGTCTCCTCCATGTTGTCTCCTGGGAGCAGTTTGTGTGCGTGGCCCAGGAGGACTACTGGCGCATCCTCAACCACGTGGAGAAGAACACGCACAAGGTGGAGGAGGAGGGCGAGATTGTCATGGTGAAGGAGCACCGCGAGCTGGACCGCAGTGGCACGCGCAAGGGCCACATAGTCATCAAGGTGAGAACACACACACGTGGACATCTCCACGGGTGAAAACTGTTTAAATACAAAATGATTATGGTGCATTATCATTATTAGGTCTTGCTGGGCCAGCCGCAGTGTTGCTGGAGTGTTTAAAACAACAGGCCTATGTTGACTTGTCTTATGGGGTTTTTCCATTGGCCGCGGCGAGTCAAACGGGCACTGATTTGCGTTTCCATTACCAGTTTAAACTAAATCTGACGGGGAACTAAAAACGCAGTCACCGGTATGAGTGTGTCTAGCGGTGTATACCTGCCCAGGAGACTGTATGAGTCCGTGTGTCTAGCGGTGTATACCTGCCCAGGAGATGGTATGAGTCCCGTGTGTCTAGCGGTGTATACCTGCCCAGGAGACGGTATGAGTCCCGTGTGTCTAGCGGTGTATACCTGCCCAGGAGACGGTATGAGTCCCGTGTGTCTAGCGGTATATACGGTATATATAAGAGAAAGGCATGCTGTTCCTCAGAGCATGTGATTTCATAAAAGTTAGTTTGCAACATTAAATTCAATCCACTTATTCACCTTGGATCAATCTTACCTGATCACCTCTCACCTGCGCCCTCTCC
>OMNO01016932.1:0-14102 GCA_900303215.1 Trachyrincus scabrus | reverse complement strand
GGACTAACTTCACTGAGTGGAAGGAATGACAGATATTTATTTGAGCCATAATACACAGAAGAGGAAATCTTACAGCGGAGACGGCAGCAGGCAAATGTGCAACAGCGTGTTCAGAGTCTCTCATTCAAGTAATAAAGTATTGCTGCATGGACGTTTGACAAATAGTTTTACGGCTATGTTCATAAATGCAGTATTACCATTACTAAACCACTAATTGTTAGAGTTTACTTTTACTACAATGCCTGTATAGTCTACATGCAGCACGGACGTTTGCAAATAGGTTTATGGCGGTTTATAGGTTATAAGGTTTATTTATGCAGTATTGTCATTACTAAACTACCATTTTCAGAGTTTACTCATGTAATAATAGCGAAACCGAAGATACGGTCTGACATATATACCGTGAAGACGAGGATTACAATGTGTGCGGCAGCTACAGAAGACGATACACACCAATGATACATACTCACCGGCAAATAAAATTGTGTATTGATACAAAGCTTGATGCAAAGTTTTTTATTCATTACTTTATTATTGAAATGCAAATACGGACATGCATATACTTGTGTGTCATTTGTTGGGCTCCATTACAACTAACCACTGTTTTACAATAGTTAAGTGTGAAATGTGATGGCAGCCGCTTTAGCAAATATATTATGTATGAGGGTATGATGTTATCCACATAGTCCACAGGTCGAGAAATATAAAATACGAAACTCTAAACAAAAGTAGCCGAGCTTGTATCTGCCTCTCTCAGCACTCTCTCGCCCAGTGCTCGAAGTGGGCCGGTACTCACCGGTACGCAGTACCGGCACTTCTACATTTTACTCTTTGGTGCACGGTGACTTTTTTTTTATTATAATGATTTGCTGATTTGCTGATTCCCGTAATGTCCGGCTCGACTCATGCTTGCCGCGCAATACACCATGGACGTTGTCGTAAATTGACAATATTATACAACTCAGTAGTTTATTCTCAGCATTTTTTTTGGTTTGTGGGTACATTTCAACAACTTGGGACACTATGATCACACTATGATGACAATAAAAACATGGCTGTGGCAATGGAACATCACTTTAAGAATGGCATTCTCTACCAGCGTCAGGGTCACCTAGCATTCCAAAAATCCCTCAACAGCTAACTTCACATAGGGGAGTGGCCCGTGCCCAGCTTCAGCCGATACCTGTCATTGACACACCATTTGACAGAATAGGCATGGATGTAGTGGGGCCCCTTGAGAGAAGTTCCTCAGGCAATCGGTACATCTTGGTCATTTGTGATTAAGCCACCCGTTACCCAGAAGCATTTTCCTTTAAATCTGTTGAGGCTAGGGAGGTTGCTAATTGTCTTTTGCAACTGTTTTCAAGGGTCGTCACAGACTGTGGGACAAACTTCCTGTCCAAACTGCTGCAGCAAGTTTACCAGTTTGATGCCCTTTCCCAGAGTGAAGGGCATTAAGACCACCCCATACAGACAGATTAGTGGAGAGGTTTAATCAGACTCTCAAGAACATGTTGCGGAAGTTTGTTTCCCACACAGGCTCTGATTGGGACCAATGGCTGCCATACCTGCTTTTTTTGCAACAGGCTTCAACAGGATTCTTGCCCTTCAAGCTTCTCTATGGTCGCCAGGTGAGAGGGCCACTGGACCTCCTGAGGGAGCACTGGGAGAATCCAATGGCAGATCGGGAGAATGTTGTTGCCTATGTGGTTAAAATGGGAAAGAGACTTGGTTTTGAGTTTAGACAAGAAAACCTGTAAGAGATAGTTTGAGTTGGATTACGACATTTATTTATGAAATATATTAATATGAAATGTGACAAAATGGTTTACTTACCTTTATGGTGTAGTCCAAAGGTTATTGACATGTTTACCTGCCTGATACTTACTTGATGAGGTATGTGATACTCCTCCTGGATTCTGCGTCTCTAGGGCGCTGACAGGTAGCCTTTAAGGAGGTCAAAGGTTTGTTCGTGGGTTAGATGGCGGAGAGCAACAGTTTTCTGACCACATCGCATGTCATGAAAGTGTGAATCTTGTTTTATTTTCTTCTGGAAAAGTCAACCGGAGTCTATGGCTAAATAAATTACGTTTCAGTTACAACCTATATCTCCATGCGTGCTTTATGAAGAATGTGTGATGGAAGATGTTTGATTGGATTAGCCATTTCACCTGGTATGACAGAAAAGCCAGGGAAAGGACTTTTCATCCAGGCCAACGGGTGTTGCTACTACTCCCAACCAGTGACAGTAAGCTGTTGGCCAAATGGAAGGGGCCTTAACAAATCACCAAGCGCCTCGGTAAGGTAACCTATGAACTGCACATGCCTGACAAATTGAAAAAACATCAGTGTTTTCATGTGAACCTGTTGAAGGACTTTCAGGTGCCTTCGCTGCCAATCCAGCAGCCGGTCCAGCAACAGCTCCTCATCCGTGCCCTTGACAGGGAGGAAGAGAGAGCAGTCGTTCCCCACCAACATCTCAGAGCCCAGTGCAGTGGATGTGTCCCATCTCCGGCCTATCCAGCAGGGGGAGATAAGAGCATTGCTGGATCCAGAGCTTTTCCAAGATAAACCTGGCTTCACGACTCTGGTCCACCTGAAGGAGGATGCTATTCCCTGCTGGAAGTGTTACAGGATCCCTGTAGTTTGGTGCCAAAGCTCAAAAAGGAGATTGAGCTGATGTTGCAGTTGGTGATAATTTAAACTTCTAACAGTGAGTGGTACAGTCCCATTGTGTTGGTCCCAAAAAAAGATGGTTCACTGAGGTTCTGCATTGACTTCAGGTACCTCAATGCAGTCTCACCGTCAGAATCCTACCCAATGCCCTGCATCAATTAGTTACTGGAGAGAGTGGGGAAGTTCACGTTCATCACTTGTACTGGCAGCTGGCCCTGGCACCTGAGACAAAACACACTATGGCATGTTTAAGTTCATGGTGATGCCGTTTGGTCTCCAGGGGGCACCAGCAACGTTCCAACGACTCATGGACCAAGTGTTGAGGGAGGTGCCACAGTTTGCAGCTGCCTACTTGGATGATGTCATCATCCTTAGCCAGACCTGGGAGGAACATGTTGCTCACCTTCGACGGGTCCGCCACCTGATCGAGACAGCTGTCCACGCAAGTGTGCTTGAAACACAGAAACAGGTTGAGTACCTGGGCCATGTCATGGGACAGGGGGTGGTCAAGACTCGAATGGGGAAGGTGGAGGCCATAGACTCGTTTCCTGTGCCCACCACCAAGAACAATGTGCATGCCTTTATGGGGCTGGTGGGGTGGTACAGCAGGTTTATGGGGCTGGTGGGGTGGACAGCAGGTTTATTCCTCACTTTTCTGAGAGGGCAGCCATCCTCACTGACCTCACCAAGGCATCAGCCCCAAACAAAGTGAGATGGAATGAAAAGTGTGACAGAGCTTTCATGGATCTCAAGAGTGTCATCACAAGTGAGTCTGTTCTCCACACTCCACAGTCCTGACTTCTCTCGGCCGTTCAGACTGCAGACGGATGTCTCTGGGGTCGGCATTGGAGCAGTGCTTCTGCAGGAGATGGAGTGGGAGAGACGCCCACTGCTGTATCCATACATGCCTAGTAGCCTTAAACTGGATTTGTTAATGGGTTTTGCAGACAATTGCTTCTACGCTGTGGCAGAAGAGAGCGTAGCAGCTCATGGCACATTGGAAACAGACATTATAAGATGCGCTCTCGTTTAATTATACAAGTTGCTTTTTTTTTACGGTTGAAACGTAAACCTCATTGTTTTGGAGGGGGGTTTTAACAGTTTTAAAAAATGGATATTGCCCAATTGGCATGGTTTAACCTCTTAGCCTGAGGTGTGTTATGCTTAAGCGATTTCATTTCCCATTCATGTGAATTAAATATAATTTAGGAATTATATTTCTTCCCCTGTGCATGTCATGCCTTTAACAGGTCAGTTTACAGTTTACAACATCACACATTTATGTATCCTTCAAGTCAGGCTTGTGATATTGAAGGCATTTATTTTCCCTCATTTCGTTCATTTTCTGTAATACCCAGGATATGTAAGTATTGAATATGTGCCAATCTTGGGCTAATCGTTTGTTGTCTTAAATTAATTTAAATGAATGCTTTTAAATTAATGTGAATATACTCAACTCCACATACTGTTGCTGCAAGGCACGGCAACAGCAGCAACAGCAACAACTTATATTCACAGGTATTTCATCAGTGTCGCATACGTATGCTCTCATGTCAGTCTACCGATTGTATCATTTAGGACCTACGTCAAAAGACGATTTCATTAAGAGTTAATTTGGCACATTGGTGGTGTACTAAAACCAATAGTCAGTGTAGCAGTTTCCCCTGCCACAGGCCATCTACTATGGCTTTCTCCCACAGCAGGACACAGGCAGTGATGAGGAAACCGGTTTATTGTAAGTTTGTAGTAGTCTGAACAACAGAGCAGGTGGTACATGCTGGAGCTCCTCCCGAGTGTGTTTGCTGGTGGCTGGTTTAACCTGTGGGCCTGATTAGCCAATGCCCCACAGGTGTGCAGCCTCACCCAGTCCCAGAGTCTAATTAGTCTAACTCCGACCAGGTGAGGCTGCTTAAACCAGCCACCAACAACACACACTCCACAGACAATAAAACAAGTTTGCTTATTACATAACAATGTAATACGCCTACTTTTATTGTTCTCGTTTTCAGATCGTCAAGTCAGTAACTCTAGTGTCGTGCCATCTCAGGTACATTTTAGTGTTTTTGTACACGTCAAAAGGCTGCAGTGCATGCTGAATACGGAATGCATTGTTCCAGAGGCATGCCATTATGCTATGACTGACATGACATCTGTTGTGAAAATACATAGCTTGAAACACCACTGGCATAAAGCTTAATTGTATGAACATGCCTCTTGGCTTAACCTGATATTTTTCACAAGCACCACTTCAAATTTCAAAAACAACTCAAGAGTTAAGGGCATAGAGAAGAATAAGTATTAGCATTTGCTTTTATTTATCATCATGTTAGCCTGAAGAAAACTAAGAAAATATTTGGACAGGATTCAAATAAAATGTGCATGAATAGAGTGCTGTGTAACAACACATTTAATCCCAAACAGTGTATTCATTAAGTTAGGATCTATGCAAGCACTTCAAAATGATTTAGTGTGCCCAATATGAATGCTGCATATTTGCATGGATGGCTGACTGTACAAGACAATTAAAATGCTCAGAATTAATGAAGTCTGGTCATATTCTCAATTTCTGAGTACATTTAATCAACACAATAATTTACACATAAAACTGTATTTCACATTGGCCTAACAAGCCAAAACATCAATGTAACAACGCCAGACTTCTCCAGAGTCCAATGAGCATGAAATGCATTTGTGGAGCTTACCTTATCAGGTAGCAGCAGAAGAGCAGGCTGAGGATAAAGACGGCCGTCCCAAACACAACAATATAAATATTGAGAGGAAGGTTCTGGAACCCTGTTTGACATCCTGAAAGTGTGGTGCTTGAAATCGGTGTTCATGGATAGTCTGTATGGAGGGAGAGAGAAGATGAGGGAGAGGATGAGGGAGAGGGAGAGAGATGAGAAAGGTGAGAATAATTTTGATTTCACACACCATAATCCCGCTGAATATGAAAAATTAAAAGTTTTACAGGAATATCATTTAGCCTACCTTTAGGCAAGCGATTAAGCCCACCAAGAATGATCCAGAAAATAAATAATAAGCACCCAAAAAGAATGTGTTATGATGATAACTAAACAGTAACCAGTTAAAGTGTTACTACACAACTCTACCTAAACTTTTGAGGAACTCTGAATGAAAATGACCCTTGAAACAGTAAGTTCCAGCTTCCAGAATGTGTGGTTTTATGAGGGGGCTCACTCAGTCACTCACTCACTCTGTTACTGTTAGTCACTTTAAAATAACATAAAAACAGAAGGCTGCTTTGCCAGCTTTAGTATTAACTCTTGCAATCTGTAAAAGGCCAGGGCCAGAGGACCTGAGAGGCCTGACATACCTCATACCTGAAAAGCATGTTGGAAATATAATTTGTGCAGGCATTGTAAACCGTCATAGATATTATTAGTGCATAAGTAATATTGCAATTGTTTGTAAACCATCTTTTCAAGAAATGTATTGAGAAATGGGAGGTTAGTGTGGTTTTGCCCCTCTGAAAAAAAAAGTGCACTATCTAGGAAGCACACGGACTGAATGGATCATTTGTTAATTGTTTTCCAGATTACCATCAAAATCCTGGAGGCCCAACGATAAACCCGGTACCGAGCAGAGGTCACCTCGGTACCGAGCAGAGGTCACCATGGCCAGAGGGACACAGCTTTTTTGAAAAAATAAAGAGATAACAGTGAGTTGTGGTGATGTGTGGTAATTATGGGAGTGGGGAGGCGGGAAGGTGCAGTGTAGTAGTGATTAACCATTTAGGAGCTTTATTGCATGTGGGAAGTAGCTATTCTTGTGGTGGTTTGAGTCTGTGGTTCAGCACTAGCCTTCCTTTGAGTTTTACTTGCCCCAGGGCAATCTTGTTCTTTGATAAGGCTACAGGCATTTATAAAGCACACACACGCACACACACACCCTGGTCCTACCACCATCCCTGAATACATAAATCATTTTTGTATTATTATCGTGTATCATTGTGGTTCTCTTAAGCCGCATATTACCATGGCGATGCGTTGACGCCTTGACAACTCTGGAATCCGTCACTAAGCCTGTAAATACAGTAGTGTAGCATCAGGTATGTGGGCCATAGTTCCAACGTATTCATGCAAAGCTGGGTGCTGTCCAATAGCTCACTTCAGAGATAATGTCGCCGGAGTCTCTTCAAAAAAGGACTTGCCCAACTCTGCTGTTTATGCTGGCATGGTGCCCATGTTATTTGTTCAGAGCCTACCAGTGGCATCCTTGAGCGAGATGCCCACCTCTACCTGTTGGCATGTATTTGAATTCTCAGTCAAGTCAGCTTAGCTCAAAGTGTCTGCCAAATGACTAAATACTCAACTAAAAGACTCAATGATTTCAACTTTAAAGTGAGGCTTGTGGTTGATAGTTATCTGTATGGAATGCAGCTAACCATCCTCTGTGACTCACCCATTTGCATGTTGTACATATCAAGAGCCGATGAGCCAGTTAAGCTTCCAGGTAATCTGACAACCTTTGTAGTAACCTGCGTAATATACCAACTATGTGTGCCAAAGAATAAGGTTGAATGGTTCTATTCAACTGAGATTTTAACAGTACAATATGAAAGATTTGCGATTTGAAGCTAGCTCCAGTCTAAATTTGGAGTTGTATAAGATTAAATTCTCTATGCTGCTGCAGAGTCGAAGCAATTAACCTAGATCCCTTTAGGCTTAAAGTATAGAGAGGGATTTGCCTCATAATTATTAATACTAATAGGAGTCAACGTGTGGTAGGGTTAGGGTTAGGGTTAACTTGTGTCTTGTAAAAGTTCACTTTTGTCTTGTAAATTGACATTGAATGAATGGGCAATGATTTGTACAAATGCATACATACAGTATTTCCTGTATCCATACGCATTAGTTGCAATAAGACAAATCGAATCTCAAATCTAAAATTGGCTTGTGAACTGTTGAATCTGCATTTGTGGATCAAGTGACACGCGTGCATTTATTAACGTAGTTTTGAGACAATCTCTTTTTCTCTTTTGAATTTTGAGACAAATGTCACAGTGTTTCGGATGTACGTTGTGTTTCGGATGGGCTTCTTCGGTGGTGCAGTGGAGCAACTCAACTTGGCACTTATGGAACTGGGCTCAAGTAGTTTCTCTCTAGTCTACCCTCAACATATCATTAGGATTTATGTTAAATGACTGAGTTGAAATCGGTGTTCATGGATAGTCTGAATGGAGGGAGAGAGGATGAGAGAGAGAGGATGAGAGAGAGAGATGAATAAGGTGAGACATATTTTGTTTGAATGACAAACAAATTGCCAATAACTTTGATTTCACACACCATAATCCCACTGAATATGAAAAATGAAAAGTTTTACAGGAATATCATTTAGCCTACCTTTGGGCAAGCGATTAAGCCCATCAAGAATGATCCGGAAAATAAATAATAAGCACCCAAAAGTGTTATGATGAAAATTAAACAGTAACCAGTTCAATTGTTAAACTACTCAACTCTACCTAAACTTTTGAGGAACTCTGAATGAAAATGACCTTTGAAACAGTAAGTTCGAGCTTCATGACAAGACATG
The DNA here is from genome assembly GCA_900303215.1 of Trachyrincus scabrus. Classification (NCBI taxonomy): domain Eukaryota; kingdom Metazoa; phylum Chordata; class Actinopteri; order Gadiformes; family Macrouridae; genus Trachyrincus; species Trachyrincus scabrus. Next base: position 5,873 of record OMNO01016932.1, on the reverse strand, counting down.
TCTCGAGGTAGAGGGTGGGTGAGTGAGGAAGACAAATGTGTTCCCTTGGGGGCTGTTTAGTGAAGCCAAATTATACATCAAAACACAACATCAAACGTCAATGGTGTCTTGTTATAATAGTTCAATGACTTGAATGGGTTTCTGTGGGAGGCTGAGCATCTACCAGATAGAGAATACATTGCCTGTGGGTGTTTGCTATGCATTACGACTTTAAAAAGAAGACATTTTCCGAGGCCTAGAGAGAAAAAGAAGAAAAAAGTTATCATATTAATGCTTAATACGTATTAATTATTTTATTATATAATTATATTTTTAATCACACAGCCATGTATGGTAATTGTTTTTACACTCATCACTAACATGATGTTACAACGCATTACCTTTAAAGCCGCTGTAAGCAATATTTATTTGTCAAGTTTTAAATCTATGTTCCTATATTTCTGTTTGAGTTATATTTAATTATACAAGGATAGGAAAATACTTGAATGTAAGCCTAGTCCTAGTATTGCACACATGATATTCCAATATTACATAATAGACCACAATAAACCCATTTAAAGTGGGTGTGATGTGAAGCCAAATAAACAGCCCATCTAGTGCTAAGCTGTTGATTTTTAATGGGACGGATTTCAGACTTTACTTTTTGTCCACTTCAGTCCCAAATATGCTGACTGCTGATCCTGATCTCTTACTGGTTCAGCCCGTACTTCACATTTTTGCATTCTTTTCATCCACAAAGTGTCCCGGAGCCAATCAGGATGTTCCCTCAGGCGTTTACACTGTGAAGACAAACAATTGCATGTCTACACCATGAATAAACGCAAGGTAAACGTTTCCTCTGGAGCTCGCTAGTAAAATCAATTTGACTGTCTTGGAAAACAATTGTCTGGACTTGAACAAGGGTCTAGGCCTACATGGCTGTACTATTATTGACTTAGCAGAACGATGTAATGAGTGGTAATATACAGAGCGGGTATATGATGAATGTGTCTGTGCTGCACTCTTGGTTATGTTGCAGTTAAGAGACTTCTATTTAGCGTTCTGTTGTGTTCATTTGACTGCCTTTTAGTTGGCAGAACAGGCCTCAGATGAGAATTTTAACACAATTTTGTTGGATTCAAATTATTTTAAATACTAAAAAATACAATGTGACGACCAATGAATCCCATTATATTGGATTTAGGCCTGGTGTCACACTGTAATGTGATCATTGTTTATTTACATTTTTGGAATTTCAAGTCATATTTCTCAAATAAAATAATTAATTAAAAACTACTATAACCTAATGTTATGGAAACACCAGCACTATATGTAGATTAGTTGCTAAGGCAAAACTGTACTTAATTTATTTTAGTATATAGATCTCATGTAAATTGGGTACATAGAAACCTCTACTAGCGATGCCAGAGAGAAATAGGCTCCCACTAATGCCAATACACCAAAACACAGTGACCACAAATAGACACAGTGTGAGCTTGGTCTTAAAAAATATTCACCTTCTTACATTTGTATGGAGAGTAATGGACAAATCCAACTTAGAAAAGGCTACAATAAGAGAAACTTAATGGATGTTTGCAGATGGCTTTGTGATGTTAACCATGCCTTAAGAAACAGAATATGTTTACAATTACACATACAATGTGTTTATTGATAATCATTATGGTGATTATTTTCTTTATGTTGATATGCCTCTGAACATGAGATCCATGAATGAACAGACCATACAGACGTTACACCAAAACACACACGTACAGTCTAACTAATGACCTCTTCGAGACCTCATGATCGATGATACTCCCTGTGTAATACATACTAAGAAAACATATGACCTTTCAACCAAAACAACATTTCCTATGAGTCAATCCAAACAAATACTCAATCAAGGGCAGCTACTGAGGCTTGAATACAAGAATGACTGACATGGAGCTTAAAGGAACCGATTATTTTATTTAAGCGTTAACAGCAATGAACAAAACCTGCAGTGAAGTAGGCTGGACACAAGCCAGGCAGAGTGATAAATTACCTGAAGGAACGTCACAACAGGGCCACAGCCTAAATTACCTGAAGGAACGTCACGACAGGGTAACAGCCAGGCTCAGAGATGACATATTAGCCAGACCCATAGAGAAAACACAACACTCCTGATACTCCCATATACGTTGTACACAACATAATATATATGCTAATATTGGAAGCAGACAGATTATGTAATATACGTGTGGTAATCCAACCACACCAGAGGAAATGCTTCCATCTTAAATCTGAAGTGGTCTCGCGCTCTTGGCCAGCCAAGAGATTTGCTTCATATATGAAACATAATATGCCAAAGCCCAAAACACACTTGAGAGGCCTCCAAAACACACTTGAGAGGAGAACTTAAACTAGGTGCTGTGACATCTACATTACATCTCATAGATTACAGTTATTTAGACAATGTGACAGCAGTGAACATATTTTAGCCTTAGTATGTTCAATACTATCACACAAGAACAACCCTTGTTCTTAGCGGTTAATATTGTTGAAACGCCTCAGCCTAGGCTCTGAATTACAACAAATATTGTGTTTGTTGCCATATTATATATAGGCTAACTCAAGGCATAGACATATGAGAGCCCCGGAGATGTTCATGTAGCAACCCAACCCATCATAATGTGTCTGGACCTAGGAAGACTAGCTGGCAATCTTATTTCAACTAATGGGCATCCAAATATACCATATTCAACCAGAAACTGTCACAATTCGATGTGCTATCGATTAGCAATGGAATGGAGTTTCTTATTTGATGGGATATATGCCAATCATATTTTGTAATGTAGGGCTATGTTTTGTACAGTTCACAAATAAAGGTAATTTTATTTTATTTAATCATTATTTTACCAGGTTAAGGTTCCTTGAGATTAAAAATCTCTCGTTCAAGAGAGACCTGGCCAAGAAAGGGAAGCAGTACATGAAGTTATAACATACATAAAACACCACATGCAACTCACAAAAAGAATAGTACAGATATTAGTTCAAACATCTATGATTTCCAATAGTTTGTGCTTCCCTCTGTTTAATAATGGATTTAAATTCACTCAGCAAAAGGACTTCAAGTATCCCATAACCTGACATGACTTTTAGATGACACTACTATCAAACAGGTCAGATAAGGTCAGGTTTGTTTGCCAACTGTATTGATAGGAGATCTCATTATGTCAACGCCCTACATTTCCCTCCACTAAGTGTGTGTAATAAACCTTGCAGAAAGTACCAAACAAAATTGGTGCCAGGTGATGTCATCTGCCTGCCATAGTTTCAGAAAGAGAGAGGAGTTGCAATACCCAGTTTCACCAGAGATGGTGGAGTCCCTAACGTAAATGGTAGTGTTTAACAGCCCGGCCCCACCAGACGCGATGTCTCGCGATTGGCAACGCCTACCATTCCCTTTGTATTGGACCCGATATCGCGTGAGGCAAAGGATTATGGGACGGCTCGCGTTAAAGGGGTGGAACAAAAGTTGAACTTAACAGTTAACTTTATGCAAATTAGCGCATAGTGCGCACATTCGGCCATGTGATTGGACTGTCAACATTCAGTGAGTACTGGTGGACTCGTGTTGAATTTCATTTCCTGGTTTTAAGCACTTCTATCGCCAACATTGTTACCTCTCACAAACAACAACTAGAGAGGGCGAGGGGCGATGCCAATCATGTGACACTGCGTCTCTTGGGGCCAGGTCCTGACATCGCAACAACACCTGACCTCGCCTTGCGTTGCCGCAGAGGCGACTCTCTTAGAATTTTAAATTATGTCAACTTAGACTCTGGGCACCGCATCTTGTAAGGCACCAACCAATAGATTTGCAGTACATTCCTAAAAGACAGAATGTTTTAAGCTGTGGATGATTTTGTGTGCGTTTTAAACTTGCCGTGCTCAAGAACACAACACCCGACCTAGCGACCCGTACGGTGTCCCACCGCGTCTCAAGTGAATGCACCTTAAGAGTTCCCCAAGCCTTTGAGCCTTCCTGCAGTTTCTATTGTTATAGTTCGTTCTAGGAACCCCAACGCAGAACACCAAGAGGAGACGTCAGATATAAAATGAAAGATTTAATGTATCGTACACACACAGATACAGCAGGTAGGTAAGGTAAACCGGGCGGGACCGGTAGACAGGCAGGGGATCGGCAACAGGCGAGGTAGTCAGACAGGCGGGGTTCGGCAACAGGCGAGGTAGTCAGACAGGCAGGGGATCGGCAACAGGCGAGGTAGTCAGACAGGCAGGGGATCGGCAACAGACGTGGTAGTCAGACGAGCAGGGGTTCGGCAACAGGCGAGATAGTCAGACAGGCGGGGGTTCGGCAACAGGCGAGGTAGTCAGGCAGGCAGGGGTTTGGTAACAGGCGAGGTAATCAGACAAGCTGATAACAAAATGATTGGGTCAGTGTTAACAATGATCTGGCAAAGAGTGAATGAAAAGCCAGGGTTTAAATACTGTTGCTGATGAATTGATGAACCACAGGTGTGTGACTGCTGATCAGGGGAGGTACTGGGAAATGAGGTCATCGGGGAGGAGCTGGAACAGACGGCCCACTAACACATGCAATACAAAACAGACAAGACAGACAGGGAAGAGATGGAGACTAGCTGCCACTAGATGGCAGAAGTTGACGGCATAACATCTATCCAACCACCCAGCCCAACTGATACATAAAACTAATGCAATGATGGTTTTAATTTAAATAAAACAAAAAACAGGACAAAAGGACAAGATTAGCAAGCAACAGGAACAGTGGTTTTCCAACGAGCTTGTGTAAATTCCTGGCAAACAAATCCACAACCATTAAATGTGTGCACATTACTTTACATTATTTCTGATTGCAAACTTCTTTTGCAAAATCCCCCCCACAAAAAAATAGGAAAAGGTATGCGTTAAGCACCCTCATCCAAAAAAACAAACAAAACAAAACTGTCAACTGTTTACTTTCCTTTCTATGGTTTCTCTTTGAGTCTGAATTTCTTAAATTATGTGTAAAGTAAAAATAAAAATGTATTCTGAGTTTGTCACACCATAGAAAAATGTGTTAATGTATTGATCACCCAGCCAATTTTGAATGATGAACCAAATCGCCAAGTATATAAAATTAGTTTTCAAAATATCACTTTCTACATGTTTATGCTTGTTGAACAGGTGTATTGATTATTGTATTTTTACTTGTGAAGGTTTTATTGCACTTACAGTAACGAGCGTCGTTTGGAGGAGCTCCTCTCCTCTGCTCTCTATGCAACACTGTCTGTCAGTCTGCAGCCTCTCCTCTGCTCTGTCGGGACTGTCAGCTCCGACACAGCAGAGGAGCGGCTGCAGGTGATAATAAATTACACCAAAAAGTTAATAGGTACATGCCATCTCCTATGGAAGCCATAGGAGATGGCATGTGGCAGAGGCGAAACTGCTACATTGGCGCCCGAACAGGGACTTCTCCCACGGAAGGTAGGACACAGAAGGGCTGCCCTGGGACGCACTGGAGCTACCAGCCGCGGCGACGGGCAGCCACCTCCCAGCACCAGCCTATCCCCGACGGCAGCGACGGTCGGTGGTGGAGCCCAGCGGAGGACGGGGGAGGCAGCGCAGCGACCGCTACAGGCAACCGTCTGTTGCTAGCCGCCCTTGGATTCAGCCCGCAGCAGCCCAGGTCCGGCCATGCCTCTGCCAGCCAGCACAGCAGCCCCAGGTACCAGGCTCCAGGAAGGAGGTGGGAGGGATGATGCTCGTCGCGGTGGTGGAGGGTGGCCCTAGAGAGGGCTGTGCGGGCCCTCCAACGAGCTACCACCACGGCCCAGCTGCCGAGCCTCCTCCCAGCCCGTCCAGACCCAACCCTGCAACCGCCGAGTCCA
>OMNO01016930.1:0-12500 GCA_900303215.1 Trachyrincus scabrus | reverse complement strand
AGAAATGTGCAAAGGGAAACAAGTTTACACTATTTACATTATAAAATAACACAATATTTACAGTAAGAGCACTAACAAAATATAAATATAAGAAATTGTATGTATGTATATAGGATATAAATTATAAATTATGTGTAGTCGTTACTGTAGCAGTCTCCCCTGCCACAGGCCATCTCCTATGGCTTTCCCAGGCTTCTCCCACAGCAGGACACAGGCAGTGATGAGTAAACCGGTTTATTGTTGGTTTGTGGTAGTCTGAACAACAGAGCAGGTGGTACATGCTGGAGCTCCTCCTGAGTGTGTGTGCTGGTGGCTGGTTTAACCTGTGGGCCTGATTGGCCAATGCCCCACAGGTGTGCAGCCTCACCCAGTCCCAGAGTCTAATTAGTCTAACTCCGACCAGGTGAGGCTGCTTAAACCAGCCACCAACAACACACACTCACATATCCCCAACACCAAATTGAGGCTGGGGAGAATCCCCAGCCGAAACCTACTCGACCTACTTGACAGAAAAAACTATGGTGCAAATCATATATATTCATACAATGTTGTTTAAACGTGCAATTGTATTAAAAAATGAAAATAATCAAATATTTTTCATGGTCTTATCATTCCACTACTCTGCCTTTAACTAAATATTCAGGTTGTGGTGAGAAAAAATATTTTTATAAACATTTAATGTTGTTTACATTATAGGTAACACCAATGACAAAGAAACTGCACACTAATTCTTTAATGAAATGTATAAAAATAATAAAAATACTTTAAGCTCTACTTGTTGTGGATTCATCAAGTTAAGAAGTTAGTTATTGCTATTAAACAGGTTTAAGATATGTAAGAAGGAATGCATTTCAGCAGATTTGTATCACCCAGATTCCATATTTTCTGTAGAATGACTCATTTCTTTATTCATGTGTGTTCCCGCAGCAGAATCACAGAATTTGTGCAATAATTTATTCATACATTTCTTATATTTAGATTTACTTACATTAGCATATGCATTTTACCCACTTCACTGTTTACCGTAGGTAGAACCTATTCTTTGAAAAAACCTACTCTTGTTGTTTACTGTCATCGCTGTTGTTGATTGCTGAATGTAAGTACAGTGTGAGTTACTGTGAACCGGAGTCAAATTCCTTACATGTGTAAAAGTATGTTTGGCCAATAAAACCCGATTTTGATTCTGAATGAATTAAAAAGATAACCTTTGCTGTTGGTTCCTACAGCTGTAACCAGTGTAGTTTCATTGTTTCCATCGCACTTGTCAGCCAAAGTCATTTTGGACAGAATCTACATTAACATACATGTAATTGTAAAATACCTGCAATGGCATTCGTTAAACGGCAGGGGGCGGTGGGTGTAACGCTTCTCAATGAAACGTTCCAGACACATGTTACAGATAGAGCGCTAGGCTACAACGTTAGCTAACATTAGCTTAGAGACCTTTATTTTGATGTACTTCCGGGTGTCTGTCGAACCTTCATAATTGGTCAAAGGAACATCGGCCATCAACCAATATTGATATTGAGCCATTTTTCCCCACTGTGTCCCATTTGATTTTCAATGTTAATCGGAAAAAGAAAAAAAACACCCGTTTTGGGAGACTTTCTAACAGTGAGGGAGAACAGTGTATACGTCATTAGCAGTCGAGGAGGATTGCAATAATGCCACATGATAAATTTTAAAAAAAGCTCAGTAATTAATAAACAAAGATTATTTGAATACATTTAATTGTGTTCAACCTAGTTACCTGTAACTACAAAATAATTTTAACAATAAAAGTAACGGGAAATTGTAACCCAACAAAAAGCACTTCTGGGTTAGCGGGTTTGCCCTGGTACAAAAAAAATGTAGTGCGATTTGGAAAGGGGAGTCATATACATATATAATAATAATAGAAAATATGTTTCACCATATTTATAAAAAATAAATAAAATATGTACGTGTTGTACATTAAATTGTAGCATGTTTCTATGCCTATGTTCACGTAACCTCTGGTAAGGCAGCCAATGACAGACGAGCAGGAGACTATCACCAGCCAATGACAGACGAGCAGGAGACCATCACCAGCCAATGACAGACGAACAGGTGACCATCCCGCCCCCAGTCTTCCTCTAGCTCAGAGTCCTCCACGGAGCTACAGGACGGCTACTGACAGTTTCCTTATAGCGTACGGTCAGTAAGACGTGCGTGGTGTACGACACACCGACAGTACTAGTAGCCGAGAAAGATTTAGTTTGCTGAGTATAACCGCGAAACTTAAAAAATAAAATAAATCAGTTGCTGCTAGCTGTTTTGTTAGCCAAGGGCGAAGGGAGCCGCGGTGTTGTGTTGGAGCCGGGCTGTGGCAGGTGACAGGCGGCGTCTAGTCACAGTACTACTACTACTACAGATACCGGCCCCGGTATTGATTCATTAACTTCAGTTAAAGCAGTTACTTCACATCCAGGAGACATGAAGAGTCTTCCGTACTTCTGCCGGGGAGAGGTCGTCCGGGGGTTCGGGAGGGGAAGTAAAGAGCTCGGTATTCCCACCGGTGAGTTCGTTTTGAACCCGTGTTCTTGGGGACTTGAATGACACGAATAAGTCAATGGAAACGCATTATTTCAAAAAAATAAACAGAGGCCCCAGCGTATTGCCCGAGCCTATATGAATACATTTGTATTAATATCTGCGTATCGTGTGTGTGTGTGTGTGTGTGTGTGTAGCAGTGGTGCTTAGTTTCTTGTGCAGCTACGAATAAGGACACCAGCACCGATCATGTTGCCCTGGGGTTCAGGTCTCATTGAACATTGGTTTACTGGGGTTCTCCTAATTCCCCACTTTTTACCCCATCCCTCACTCTCGTTTGATCTTTTCCCCTCTCTCTCTCTGTCCCTCTTCCACTCATCTTTCCCTCACCCATCTCCCCTCTCGATCTTTCCCTCTGCTCCCACCCCCTCCTTTCCTATCTTCCTCACCCATCTCGATCTTTCCCTCTGCTCCCTCATCCCTCCTTTCCTATCTTCCTATCTTCCTCACCAACCCCCTTCCCCCTCTCCCCCATTCCCTCCCTACTTGTGTCCTCTCTCCTATCCCTCTGCAGCCAACTTCCCAGACTCGGTGGTGGAGTATCTCCCAGCAGACATCGGCACAGGCATATACTACGGCTGGGCATGCGTGGGCAACGGTGACATCTGCAAGATGGTGATGAGCATTGGGTGGAACCCCTACTATAAGAACACGAAGAAGTCCATGGTCAGTAATAGTACAACAAAGTCACATTTACCTTTCCATCAAGTCCTGTTTTCTCCACTGCAACCTTGGCTTACATATTTAAGGCCATATTGGCAAATGTTATTTATACACTGTGGAGTGTGTGTGTGTGTGGTGGCTGGTTTAAGCAGCCTCACCTGGTCCGAGTCAGGCTGATTAGACTCTGGGGCTGCTGGATGAGGCTGCACACCTGTGGGTCATTGGCCAATCAAGGCCCACAGGTCACCAGCCACTACACACACACACACACAGGAGGAGCGCTAGCATGTCAGCATGAACCACCTGCGCTGCCTGTTTAAACTATCTCAAACTCTACAATAAACCGGTTCAACCAACCTGTTGGAGAAGCCCTGAAAGCCATTGTAGATGGCGTGTGGCATGGGAGAACTGCCACATACACATTCAAAATGGAAGGTGCTTCTTTGATCAGACTCAGGTAATGTCTTCTGTAATGATAGCTTACATAGCTTTGTCATTTCTTCAGGGAAGTAGGAAGTTAAAGATGACAAATGGATGTTGTGTTTACAGGAGACCCACGTGATCCACACGTTTAAAGAAGACTTCTACGGGGAGGTGCTCAGTACTGTCCTGGTGGGCTACATCCGTCCAGAGAGGAGCTTCCTCTCACTCGGTAGGAGTTTGTAGTAATAGTGAGTTAGTAATAGTGAGCAAACAAGGTTCACGGTTTCCAGGGGACCAGGAGAGGGGTGTATGGGGATGGTGATCAGTAACTATAGTGCTGTCTTGGAGGGTTAAGGTTTCATGTTTTAACATGTTATTTGTGTATGTGGTTGAATGATGAGGCTCATCAGGCTCATTATATGAAAATCTAAACAAGCAGTTGGCCGGGCACCTTGCCTGTCGTCTCTCTTGCATTATCAACTTAAACCCTCCTATGACAACGTCAGCCTCCGATTGGTCAGTCTGTCGGCCGAACGGTTTGAGAGTAACCAGTCACGGTGACTAAATTGAGTTTACTCCAATGTTTGTATCTGAAATGTTTAGATTTTGGGCGGAAGTTTTTTAAAACCGATGAATCAAGAGATGGCTTTTTGAGAAGTGATTGAACTGTAGTGGATTTAATATAATTACACTTGGCCAGAGGAAAGTGAGGAATTGATAAATACTGGCGAAGACAAATGGGGAGATTGAAATACTTCTGGAAGTGAGTTGGAAGAGTGTCCAGTGAACAAGAGAATGCATTCATTTTATGATCCTTCCTCTCCTCTCTTCTCTTCCCTCTTCTCTCCGGTTCCTTCACTCCCTTCCCCCCTCTCAGAAGCTCTGATCACAGCAATCAACAACGACATTGAGGAGGCCAAGTCGAAGCTGGAGCTGCCAGAGCACCTCAAGCTGAAGGAGGACAACTTCTTCAGAGCCGCCATCATCACCCAGTCTTCGTCTTCGTCGTCGTCGTCGTCAACGTCAACCACCACCAGCAGCACAACGACAACAACACCAAAGACTATAATGAACGGTCATTAACGCCCGGCTGTGTCCCTTTACACCGATGACCGATGCATAGGTCACTAGCCCCACCTCGGACCAGATATCCCCGCAGCTGGTTATGTTTCTTCTTGTATCGCCCCCTCCCAACAGGGTTGAGGAGGTCATTTAACTGTTAATCAGTCATTTAATCCAATTACTGTGCATCATGAGTGCTTACAGTTTACACACATTTACATTGAGACAAACGCGGGACTGCGGCCGTCTGGACGTACCGGTGTCTGTGTCTAAAAGTTGACTGTAAATGTTTCACATGTTCAGGTTCTCAATGCAAGTAGAACTTCTGCTGAAGAGGGTTTTGTACTGGTGAAATGGACCGTGAACTCACCACTACTGTCAAATGATCAGATTAACACTTAAAACAGGTATGTTTTCTCTTGTGTTGTCAAGAGGGCGCTTAAATTAACGTTCATTACACAATGAGAAGTTATGCAACAGTCCTAACCCTAACCCGCTACAATGCAAGGCAGCCATGGGAAAATGGAGGATTGGAGTTAAATGTTTTGTTTGTTCAATTTGAGTTCTTAAGGCAGTAAAATGTGTCGTTAAGTCACAAGATCAGTTTGTTAGGAAGTGGTCTGCTTGTGTCCGACCAGACAATTAGTTTTGGTTGGATATGAAAAGATTTCTTTCAGGCTGATCTTGCTTGATGAACCCTAACCAGAAATCCGTTAGAAACGTAGAATGGTAACATGAAGAGACCTATTTGATTTATTCTCTACTGGGAACTATGTAAAATTGAGATGCAGATATTTTATAATACACTGATTCAAACTGTTTCGGGGATCTGAAACAGTTCCTGTGCTAAAGGCAGTTTAGACGTGGCCCGTAACAAAGGTCCGGTCCTGTTGATCCCTAGTTACGTATTACTTCACTATCTCTACTTTCACCTCTGTCTTCTTCATCCTCCTCCGATGGGTTCTGTTGGGAAACACGTCAAGGCTCAGTTTATGTGCCAAAGGGCAGGATGTGAACACGAATATACAAGTCATATTAGAGTAGGAAGGCCGTGAGCATATAGGGGCTGTGTACTTAAAAAAAAATAATAATAATACAATTGTAGCTTTGCAGTAGTTTTTCTTTTTCTTTTTTTCAAACGTACCAACTGGCAGTGAGTGAGTTGTGTGGGCTGATCCCTGGTCAGGGATCAGAGTACCAACAGTACTCCGTACTGAGTGCTGCTAGCAGTACTGACGAAAGCCCAAAGGAGCACGTATGCCTTTCACTGGTCATCCAGGAACGCCTTATTGGGAAATAGTTCGGGGAACAAGCGTGTGCTGATGTTAGTCCATTTTAAACCGAAGTTACGCTGCACTTTGACCAGGGGGCGACACCACTGTGCCAAGTGGTCCTACATACAGATGTACATGCTATATAGTCTTCATAGTATCTACAGATACAGTACATGCTTTCTTTCCTTATAGATAATACATGAAATATAACAGAAAATGAAATGTAACCATTGATTAGTGCTAACAAAGATCTGTATTCGCAATGATTAGGCCTTCGTTTGCATATCCATTGTGTGTAAAAGTGTAAATAGTGAGACTGCTTCTATTGATTTAAAAGAACGGAACTGGAGAAAATTAAGCTTAATGAATCAAATTCATGTATTTAATGTGACATGTAGGAAAAAATGTCTCTCAAATATTATGTTTTGTTTCTCGGTTTAAGGGTGTCTTTTCTTTCACTTAGTTCGAATCATTTTCAAACTTCCACCTAAAACCATATTGTTTTACTGCTTCCATAATGGAAGTGAAGCATATTTTGAATTCTATCGCATTCATATACCTGGACGTAGCTCCCTGTAACTTAAAACCCTTGATTTCATAATTATGTTTATCCTGCAAACAGAAGGTGTATGTTTTCAGGTCTTTGGCCACAAACTAAAAGTTTGCGTCTGTTTGTCTAGTGAATGAATCAACAATTAACATTGCTCACTCAGCCTTTTCTTGTCTATACAAACAGTGTATAGTAGGTGTGTCTATCTAATCTCTGCCAGAAGGTTGTTACGTAGGCCCCATGGCAATTTGTCTGTCTAATCTCTGCCAGAAGGCCTTCACTCACCGTGGTTCAAGGTGTGTCACATTAATGCATGTATTTTAATAAATATAGTCGTAGTAGATAACTTCAAGTCATATCTGCTGTAGGCAAATATCAAACAGAAAATATCTAACAGGCCTTCATGGTCGAATATGTTAATATAAATTCGTTTGGTGTTATACCGTGACATGTTTAAAGACGGTTGACGCTGTCTGAGTGAAAACTATCCATCCAAAAGTGGGCTAGGCTGACAGCTAACGAAAAATAAATAATAAAAATAACTACAAACAGGCATCTTTTATGGAGTGCAATATGGGTTGGTTATTTTCAAGAAATGTATGCAAGCCAATGTAATTTACACCAAGAAGGAAATTCCCCACTTATAACACCAATCTTTCTAAAGAGTAAAGAATAAAAAAAATGTAATCTAATTCTCATTCATCTCAATTTAAATTGGCTAGCTGAGTTAAACTCAGTAGGCATTATAGATGTGTGTGTGTGTGTGTGCTCTCCAACGAGTGGAATAACGAGGAACATACAATAGCTAGCTATAGCTAGCTAAAGAATGCTATTATTGCTAATGTATTTAATCCAACATGGTCCTCACTAATGTCACAGTGGGATTCTGAATTACCTGAAGTTTATTCAAGTCCAAAGTCGTCAAAGATCTTTTTAATTAACACACAAGTGATGCACCAATTGTCTCATCACACCAGTACATCGAAATGCTTTTGTAAAGGAAAAAACATTTTCACATTCTGATTCTTGGAGATTGTGGTTCTGAAGATGGGTTCATTTAGTTTAAACAAGACCGAGAACACAAGACGGTTCTTTCAGTTTAAACAAGACGGAGAACACAACACAGCACATTCAATGTTTGTTGAACATAAATATTAGGCCACGTTTGGATATTACATTCACAGGAGGCACGGGGATCTGGGCATTATGTCGCGCTGATGGTCTGTCACTTTTTACATATCCAGTTATAGACTCACTATAGCCTGAAAAGGTCAGTAAATAAAGACACTGGACTGCAGTCAGTTATATTTGGTAATGTGTTACTCATGTTGTAAAACCATGGCCTCTTGTTTGACTCTTTAATGACCCACAGACATTGGTTTGTGTCTTTCGTTTCGATGTAAGGTTTGTGTTCATGTAAACGGGGAACATGTTACCTAACATAAACAAAGAATGAGTAAATCCATAATATCAAACAACGCAAGAAAGTAAATACGACTTAAAAAATATGTTATATATGATGATAATATGATGAATTATCTACACCTCTATTGCTGTTCAACGATCAATAGAGAAGATTGATCTTATGTGATAACATCATTCAGTGACTTCAGTTCATCAATGTTAATGAAGTTAACATCAAGTGTAAGATCATATGCTTCATACAGCCTCTAATTATCAACACACATTTTCCCACTGGATCAAATATTTAGGGATACGGAATTGTTTTTGTGCAATATTATTTTTAATTATTACCATTTGAGTCTGGGTTTCATTTCAGACGTCCATCCATATTCCCCTGGTTACAAAACCAGATTATGAAGAATTACTCTATAATGCACTTCCCCTTTTTATATTTAAGTATAAGTGTATTTAAGTGTAGTAAGTAAGAAAGTAAGTAAGTAAATTATAAAAAAGAAAATCTTTTACTGTCAAATTAGGCCATTAGTGGCTGAAGTTGCAATTGTGCTGAATGTTTAACCCACCCTGAGTGAAAGGTGTTGTAGGTAAGACTTAAGTGACCACCTTGTCATTTGTTTCATCTAGCCGTCTGCTATCAGTGAGGGAAATGCTCTGAATGTCTGTTCTGGTTGACTGCCTCTGTAGGAGACAATTCACAATTTAGGCATTCCAATTGGAATCCATCTTGCCTGTCAATCACATTCACACACAGTGTTGCCACCGCTCCACCACAGGTGTGTGAACACTTCTCACGTAGGGACGGGCGGGGCCAGGTTTTTTTGGGTTGTTTATTTTCAAAATCTTGCTCTGGTCTCTTCTGCTTTTTTCTGCTCTCTCTTTACAACTCCCACATCCTACCTACAGCAGCTTTTTAAGACACAGGCGGTGATCGCATGATACCCTTTTAAAGCATCATTAAAGTTTGGTAGAGGTTTGGGTTGTGTGGCCACCTTGCCGTGATGTAACTCCAGATATTGGTGAGATATCTCTAATCCAAAATCGTGGTTTTTTTCTCTCACCCATTGACTTACATTGAACGGCGAAACAGGTCTTAAAGTCACACTTTTAGCACACAAACGAACGCGAACAAAGCGGATTCTGCCAATGTATGAAATAACAAAACTCGATTCAGCGTTTTTTTCGTCTGTTTACAATGATTGGTAAAGGCACTATTTTCTTCATCCCCTCGCCGTAGATAAACTGAATACGTAAACCGTCTCTCAACTCGTGCTAGCGAGGGGGCGTATATATATAACAAACACGGTGACTCGGTCTCAGAAGCTAACTACTCATCCTCCTGATTCAAATAGTAAAATAAACACAAAGTTGACATTCTTATTTTAAAAAATTGGGTTTGAATCAGGTTTTGTTATTTTATACATGCAGAATCCGCTTTGTCCGCGTTCCGTTTGTGTGCTAAAGGTGTGACTTTGAGACCTGTTTCGCCGTGCAATGTAAGTCTATGGGGAGAGACAGAACCCAAACCTCTACAAACGTTAATGATGCTTTAAAGACACCTTCCCTGAGGCGCTCTAGCTAAAGGAGTAGCTCTCGTCATCGTACTCCAACTCGATCTCCTCGTCTTCGTCCAGGAGTCCGTACCTGAACTTGCGGTACACCGTCCCGTCCTTGCCCATGTACACAATGTCCTCCTCTTCGTCCTCCTCGTCGTCATCATCGTCGCGGCCCTCGCATTCAACGATGCGGTCGCTGTACTGTCCGAAGGACGAGGCGGCGGCGGTCCTGCTGTCCAGTTTCTCGTAGCCGCCGGCCTTGAGGGCTCCGGCGGCCGGCCGCGCTTTGGAGCGAGCCTGGAGGATGAGGAAGAGCGTCCCGCCGACGGCTACGGTCAGCAGGACGCAGCAAGTGACCCAGAGCCCGGCCCGGCTCCCCGCCAGCTCAATGGCTCCCTTCAGCACAAAGTTGGAACCCGGGACGCACTCCACTGAGGAAGAGAAACAGACACCGTAGATGAGAGGGTGTAATAGAGGCAGGTGGAAGGCTGTGTGTGCTTGGATTACAATAGATCGAGCAATTTTGGAAATAACCTTTTCATGGTAAATTGAACATACAAAATCCTGTCCACCGAATCGAGCAGACAACAACAGCATCATTAGGAATGCTAGAAGATTAAAATCAAGATCACAGTTCCAAGACGTAACGTTCAATCATTGATTCAGGATACCCCAACAGCCATCCTTCTTAGGATTCTCTCCGTTTAATGTCTGTTGTACAGCATTACAAAACACATGACAAGGGTGGGGCTATCGGAGGTCTTCCAGTCATTACCTGTTCTCTTGGTTGTACAATACAGGTGCAACCCCCGTATTTCCTATTGGGTTACTGTCATTATATATACTACACCATCTCTAGGTTGAACAGCAGGCTGGATGTGATACCTGGGTGAGATCCTACACCATCTCTAGGTTGAACAGCAGGCTGGATGTGATACCTGGGTGAGATCCTACACCCTCTCTAGGTTGAACAGCAGGCGGGATGTGATACCTGGGTGAGATCCTACACCCTCTCTAGGTTGAACAGCAGGCAGGATGTGATACCTGGGTGAGATTGGCACACAGACCAGTTGGTCTGTGGAGGATCTGTTGTTGGACTGTAACATGAAAGAAAGGCCATTTGCTTCCTGATCAACTCCTCAAGAACAGCGGGGGGGTTAGAGACAGAGGTCTGGCAGGGAGGAGGAAGAGAACAGGATGAAGGTGAAACCATGTTAACTCGTTACAGGAATTAGTCCTTTCTTCACTTCACTAGACCTCCGACAATACAGGACTAACTGCTCTACTATACTCTATACTCTTCTTCCTTCCATCCAGACAAACAGACCCTTCCTAACCCTTGGATCTTTCATTCATTCACGTGTTTGTTTGTCTGTCTTTTGCGTACCTATGGAGGCGTGGCAGTCGCAGCACTCCATGGGCATGGGCTCGCCGCTCCACCCGCGGTCCGCCCTGTCGCTACAGCAGGACATGCAGCGGCCGTCCTCGGACAGCAGCTGGAGAGTCGGGCACACGGTGCAGTTCCATTGGCCGGGACCCCGGCAAGCCAGACAGCTGGGCTCACAAGGCACGCAGTTGGGCATCCAACTGGCGGATTCAGACTCCTTAGAAACAAGCAGGTTAGAATGTTCTCTTGTGTTATACCTGTACCCTGTGGTGCACCTACCGGCGCATCACCTCGCCTGACACTCACAGGCTCCAGCTGGGTGGGTGGACTTGACGGCCCAGTTGGGTGACTGACACCCATGCTTGAACCAAGCAAACAAATGTGATCAGTATAGCTTAACGCTTCAATAATGGGATCGTGGATTTGAAGGCCGAACCCTGAGCTCCCAAAAGAGCAAGGAAAATAACTCCCCAAAGGAGGAAACCTTGAGAAGGAGAAGTATAATAGCTAGCTACCTAGCTAGCTACCTGGCAGACAAGAATGAATAGTCAGATGATAATCAGTTAGGGATAGTCACTACATTTAAGAGAAAAAAGCAATTACCTGGGGTGTAGCGTAGAAACCGATCAGACACTGAGATGCACAGATGCCACCCAGGAAGTCGTATCCTTGGTAACACGACACACAGGCTAGGCTGCCCTCATCTGGAAAGACAGAGGAATCAGCTTCTTCCGAACTGCATCATGGTGAATTATTTTTCTCACATACTATGACCATAAATCTAATAAACAAATTTGGACGACTCATGTTAAAGAAAGGGAACAGGTGTGTAGAAGTTCAATAGTTGTTTTCCCTCAGGTGTTTCACATGTCAAGTAAAAGTACTAATATTGGCTAACAGCCATACAATTTATTAAGTTTCTATTTAAACTTTGTGTTAAACCTTGTATGCGTAAATATTTAACTATCGCTTTCTTAAGACAATATTAATTAAAAGAAAATCTACATTTTTTAAAATTAGTTAGCCCATATCCCTCGTCAAAAGAAAAACAAGGAAAGAAAAATGCTGTTTTGTTTTTCTAACTTAATTCCTGTCATCAGAAGGGTTAGGTTTAGCAGGTTTAGCTTGTTATTCTATCCTGTATTTCCTGAACATGCGTCACATTCATGACTATATGAAGGCTTTACTGGAAAAGATTATCTATTCCAGTTAATCTATTACTGGAATAGATTAACTATTGATTATAGTCAATCATGTTGCCATAAGGGTGGAATGTGTCTATATTAAAGATGGAGGGACATTCCAAAGGATTCATCTACAATCCAAACATCTCCTGGTAGAAATGTCAGTTGGTACCTTTGCAGGTGTGGCAGCTAGGGTGGCACCTGCGGCATGTTTTGGACAGGGTGTCTTGGTAGTAACCATCCGGACAGTCCTTCAGACACCTCCTCGACTGTGGGAAGTACCAGTAGTCCTCCCGACAGCCGAGACAGTGGTGGTTACCGGGCCCAGAACACCGGCTACAGGACGGCTCACAGTGCTCACAGAACCCAGATGTGGTGTTGCCGTAGTGACTGGTGAGGACAGAACACAAC
>OMNO01016929.1:0-19932 GCA_900303215.1 Trachyrincus scabrus | reverse complement strand
GGTTTTGATGGCAAAGCATGTAATGACATTCTCCACACACGCATGTGTTGTGTGTGTGTGTACGTGTGTGAATGTGTACATGCACGTGTGCGTGTGTGCGTGTGCGTGTGTGCGCGTGCGTGCGCGGTGGCTCGCCTCATGTTATGATCTGTGATGTGGATGGGAGGCGACTGGCCGGACCCTGCTGGTGTTGATGGTGGTAGACTGGCCGGACCCTGCTGGTGGTGGTGGTGTTAGTGCTGGTGTTGGTGGTGTTAGTGGAGGTGGGAGACTGGCTGTGCCCGCCAGTGGCTACCAAGATGCGACGTGTAACGTTGTGTGAATTATTTGCAGATGCTCCTAAGTTAGTATTCCAGTTATTGTTGTGTATTTAGTCGCACCGCCCGGGCTGCGGGGTCGACACACAAACAGAAAAATGGCTGGGATTATCAAAAAGCAAATTTTGAAACATTTGTCCAGGTAAGTGTCTTGTTCTCTATACACTAGCTAGCTAGCGTCGCCTTCTCTGCTAAATTGACCAAAAATGCGAACACTTCAACTAACGACCTCAGTATCCAGGCTACAAGATGGCGAGTTAACAACCCTGTATGTTATATGACGCTACGAATAATAATGTGCAGATGACTGGGCAGTAAGACAGGGGTTAACCATGATACTACATACTACTACTACTACTACTGTGTTGAATAGCAGGGTTATGAAACCATGGACTAAGACTCGTGTTCGACGATGGACCCATACGTGCGAGTGAACCCACCGTTTATGTATCTAAGAACCTACAAGTCCAATTTTAATGGACCTAAAACCTAAAGACTAAATGTTTTTGAGTCTTTTCCGACACCACTGAAGAGAATGCAGAATAAAGCTATATAAAGTGTTAATGTGTAATCCTGCAGAAAAATGTATAATCCTACGCCAGTGCCATTTTGACAGACATGTTAAAAGTTGTGTGTGCTGGTTTCAGAGACGAGCAACATGTATTTCTGTGTAGCATCCCGGATCACTAATCCTATATTGTAATATTTAGACCATGCATTGCCACACGTATCAGGTGTTATGGGACAATCTTGGATTGGACCAGCTGGTGTAAATCTACACAAAGTCATGATGAATGGCTGCATTCTAAATAGAATACAAAACCATAGCCTGTCTCTAGTGGTGACACACATTTTCACCAGGGTTGGTTTGACTTAACTTAATTCTTTCATAGAGAGTAGAAGACAAACTTGATTAGTAGATATGCATAGTATTGCCAATATCCTAATAAAAGTAACCTTGTCTCGGAATGGGACAGCTCTACTGTCCCATTCCGTTATTACTGTTACTTGGAAACATCCCACCCATGGTGTTGCAGCCATAGCCTCCTAGGCATATATGGTTTCAAATGTTAATTCTCACACACGTAATATTACTTATTTAGCCAAACCGTGGCAAAGTTCTTTGTCCATGTTCACCCCGGCATGCAGTCCACTCCTGCCACCAGGAAACGATCTCTTTGAAATGGTTGACACAATGACCCCCTGCTGTATTGCTCAGCACTAATAGGGCTATAGCATATAGCATGCTGCATGCACGGTACACACACACACACACCCAGCCCAAAATCCACCCTTACCTACTAACATGCTTGGGTCCCAAACACTCTAGTTCTATTGTCAGGCCTAATTCAAATGTATGCTCTTGGTCCGGACTACTGTTGTGCAATAAGGCCCCATTTTACCGCCACTGATACGCCATGGAATTTTCTTACTCCTTTAGCAATACCAAGCTTAAAATTAGGTCTAATCGGGGTTCGTTTCCCAGCCCTGTTTAGCATCACTGCAAAGCCTTGGGCTAACCAGCCATTCTGTTGGCTAAATTGCGGTATGGGAGTTACATGGGGAGGGTGTATGGGGAAAGCAATGGCCCAGAAATATCCAATAATACGGATCCTTATTGAGAATACTGTACCAGCAAGCTGAGCACTGATACCTTGAATGAGAAGGACTAAGCGTGGAGTGTTTGTGTTGTTGTGTTGTTGTGTTGGTGACTGCTCTAAAAAGGGGGTGTGGAGAATCTTGTTTAGCACATTTCAGTTGGCCACGCTCTCTCAGAGCTTGACAATTTGCATGGCCAACATTTGGCTGCGGGAGATGTTAAGCGCTTTTAGGCTGTATGAAAGTGTCTAGCTGCCACTTCTACCTGGATTTCCCAGCACCAGTGAAACTATGGCTTAAGGACATTCACAGCCTTTTAAAAAGACGATAATAACTGTCACAGCTTACAACTTAGGCCTACTTGCATTTGTGCAAGTCTGTGATTTATTTCACATTGTTCTGAGTTTATCTTAAATCGCCTTTCTGATGACTCTTTTGAATTGATGTAGTCATAGATGGCTTGTCTTCATTCCTAGCTGACATAAGTATTTGTACAAAAATATGACATAGCAGACACTGATGGGTATCTCGCCAAGAGGCTACTGCCAGCTTACTAGAATGACTCATTCGGCTTCAGTACTGCGTTTTTTCCCATTTGGATGTCTTGCCCAACTGTGGGCAAGAAGACTTGAATCTTGTAATGATTCATAACCCCAGTTCAAAATAGACAAACTACTTGAGATGTCCTAAGGGAAATGCAATAATCTAGGTAAACTTCAATATCATTTCTGCCTCCCTAATTCTAGCCTATAAAAGGCTATTTTAACCAAATATCGAGACGAAGACCTCTCTATAACCAGATATAGAGTTAGTCTTCTCTTCTCTTCTATCCATCTCCCACCTGCTTTTTTTCCCCCTGCCAGGTTCACCAAGAACCTGTCCCCGGACAAGATCAACCTGAGCACTCTGAAGGGGGAGGGCCAGCTCTCCAACCTGGAGCTGGATGAAGAGGTTCTCCAGAACATGCTAGACCTGCCCACCTGGCTGGCTGTCACACGGGTCTACTGCAATAAAGCTGCTATCAGGGTATGTCAGCAGCCTGTCAAACCGGATCTCAGGGGTTGGCCTTATTCGGGCGAGGCTCACCACCTCTCACTCCAGTCCCGAGCCGAACAGCTCAGTTAACAAATTGAGTGGCTGTGATTTAACTGCTACTGCTATGGGCACACAACCGAGGTAGTTGAGCCTCACATAGGAGAACATGTTAAACACTGTTAAATGTGAGCAGGGCTAGCGACAAGCCTATACTTCCGAGGACATGAAGATATTATTGCATTATTATTGTTATGCACAGTGATATACTCCTCTGTCTGTTTTCTGTTGTACCGGTTTGAATTAAATTTACCAAGTAACATTGGTGTTTTTTGTGTAATGCCATACTGACGACAGTTGGTACAGCATAGTGTAGTATAGCATGGTGGAATAGTGTTGGTACTGGCGCAAAACAACAACAATAATAAACAATAGCTTTTCAGCCTGAGCATATAATTACAATACTTATTATAGCAGTGAAGGAGCTCACAATAATGTTAAGCCCCTAAATAACACGGTAAGGTCTCATGGAGGTTGTGCTTGACACTTGGGGGACGTTTGTTGCGTGAAAAGTCGGGTCCTTGCTGTGCTGAATGCTAAGCTCTGTGACAGCGTGCTGAAGAGACTGTTTGTGGTTGACTCCGTTGTCCTTTGCTCCCTGGTCTTTTTTTAGATACAATGGACAAAGTTGAAGACGAGCCCCATCTGTCTGGTAGGAATGCTGACCTATTGTCTTTGTCCTCCATAGCTCCTTGTTCACTCCCTCCTTTCTTGCCTCTTTTGCAATGTCTTGACGTTGCCCCGTTTGCCCAGTTTCTTTCACTTGTTTGCTGACCTTGACAAAGGTCAGGTGACCTATGAGCGCTTTCACTACAGGCTCTTGACTTGCTGGTGTGTTTCATGTCACTTATGTCAACAGTTCCTGGATAAAGTGGAGGTAGAGATGAGGACATGTGAAGAGCCACGCCCACCCAATGGCCCCTCCCCTATCGCCATCACAGCCGGCCAGAGGTACAACCGGAAGCGCCTTAAAAACAAACTAAATAATTCCCATGATGCATTCTGATGTACAATCCCTGTTGACGGCCTCGCGCGCCATTGTTTCCCTACCATCCAACGCCCCAGTGAGTACGGCTTCGCTGAGAAGGTGGTGGAGGGCATGTCCGTCGTCATCAACTCCATCACCATCAAGGTGCACGCCCGGGCCTTCCACGCCTCCTTCGAGCTGTGGCAGCTGCAGGGCAACAGCCTCAACCCCAAGTGGCAGCGCAGCGACCTGCGCCACACCCGCATCACCGACCCCAAGAGAGGAGAGGTATGCTCACCCGCCACCCACATATATCAGACGATATCGCGGCTGACAGACGTGTCGTGACCAGCCACCACTGGGGCTCTGCCGCTGAGACACAGGGACTGTTTGTCAATCCACTGAAATGTTCGCCATGACGTGGTTCTAATGCACGCTGCCCTGTTTGCCGTTGTTTGAATCTGGTGGACAAGCCACGTCGTGCAGCTTGTGAACTCGTCACTGTGCCGCAGGTGTTGACCTTCAAGGAGATCAACTGGCAGAGTCTCCGTATCGAAGCGGACGCCATAGAGAGTGAGGACCAGGACCTGGGCACCACGCCGCTACGCCTCATCACCAACCAGGGACGCATCCGCATTGCCCTCAAACGCAGGGTGAGTGAGGCCTAGTTTCAGGGGCCCGATGCCTTGCTCTAATATGGCGCCTCTGCAGTGTTGACCAGAACGTCAGCCACGCCATCTTGATTATGACGTCCTTGTCATGCAACTTGGTGGCACCACCTGACTTGTATTAGACATGGTGATTCCCACGAATACAATCTTAATCAACGATTTGACGAAAGGCCCTCCGTCCTGTGTTGCCGTATGGGTGCAGGTGAAGGACTGCAACGTGCTGGCGTCCAAGCTGCTGTTTATCTTGGACGACCTGCTGTGGGTGCTGACCGACTCCCAGCTCAAGGCCATCATCCACTATGCCAAGTCCCTCAGCGAGGCCATGGAGAAGTCTGCCCAGCAGCGGAAGAGCATGACGGCTGAGTCCTTTCAGGTCCTCCTCCTCTACTCCTCCCCTGCCCCTCTCCAGTGTCTTGTTGATGTTTGTTCATGTTACCTGGACATCATGGGGTTTTTTTAATCTTTCTTCACAGTTTGTGAATGTGTTTTGTGCTTGATGCAGTCTTAATTGTTTATTTCCAGACATCTAATAATCGTTGTGTCTATTCAGCAGACCGCCCCGCCATCCCCTGGCATACACACCCTGTGGACGGACTCTCCGCCCTCGGCCGGCGGCGCCCCCAACAACGCGAGTCAGTACTTTGAGCAGTACGACGTCAAGGAGTCCTCCTATCACACCTTCATCTCCCGCTTGGACCTGCACATCTGCAACGACAGCTCCACCATGGACCCAGGTACCCCTCAAACACTGGACGAAACGCTGGCTTTTCCGACAACAATGCTACAGCCAGTATGCCGGTATCCATTTCGGGTGGGAACGTCTGTTAGCTGATCAACTTGCAGTGTAGGACTCGTCGTCGCTTGTCATTGTCAAAATAGAATAATTGCTGGAGCCTGTGGGTTTCATGGGTAAACGAGTTTAAGGCAGCAGGCAAAAAACTCTGAATAGGACACCAGCCAATCACAGGGTCTCTTAAGCTGTGTTTAATTGCCACCCACCCATGTCATGTGATTTTTGCTTTCCTGCAGATGAGCCCCTTCCCCCGGGGTCACAAGGAGCCATGCAGCTAACTTTCAGACAGCTGAGCTTCAATTACTACCCTGTCCACAGACCTGGTGAGAGACCCTGTCTGCTTCTTTCAATGTCATTTAACTGCTGGCTTAATGCATCCACTTAAAACCACAGCGTTGACTCAGGACTTATTGGGTGCAAGCAGGATTACAATTCATGCAGACTAATGGCTTGGCAAGGCATGTCCACTGCTGTTATTCTCAGCAGAATTCCTGCAGTGTTGAATGTAGGACACCACATGTTCTGATCCACACAAACTACTCCAAAGAAACTACTGAAGTTTGCAATATGATTACGGAAACATTTAATTTTGTATCCTAATGATGTACAATATTCAAAGAACAACAGCTCACAATGAATAATCACAATCACAATATCGGGCAAACTAATCGCAATTATCATTTTTATCATAGTCGTGCAGCACTATAATGTTTCTATATTGGCCCTGTAACACTGTAAGCTGATGGGTGTCAACCTGGCCCTGTAACACTGTATACTTCCAGCTGACGGATGGTGTCAACCTGGCTCTGTAACACTGTATACTTCCAGCTGACGGGTGTCACCCTGGCTCTGTAACACTGTATACTTCCAGCTGACGGGTGTCACCCTGGCTCTGTAACACTGTATACTTCCAGCTGACGGATGTCGCCACTGGGAGCGTCACAGTGGAGCCATGGAGGCACAGGCCCAGTGGGCAGGGAAGCTGCTCCAGGACTTCCAGAAGAGAATGGAGGCCCCTGGGTTCCCTGGTCCACACGCTGAGGGGCCCCAGCCAGCCAAGGACTCACCAGCAGGGACTGTTCAGGGTATGGCTGCATGGTGCTACTTTGTCACCCTACTTTGGCAACTGTAACCCAGTGATGGATACATTCTCGTCCTGGAGGAGAGTTACATTTCAAATGGCAATAGGATAGGATACTATTGTCCATAATGGCTTCTCTTGACACATACATTTTGTTAGACGGCGGCCAGTCGAGTCCCAGGGCCAACCCGCGTGAGAAGGAGCAGCCGTCCAGAAGGAGCTCGACGACGGCCCCCCCTCCCCCTCCAGGCGCCCCTCTGAAGAGGCTGCGCTCCAGCTGTGTGGTGGTCAGGATGGATGACCTGGACATTCACCAGGCAAGCTGCACCAATGCCTGGTCGCGTCGTCTCTCCACTCACCATGCGGTTTGCGTCTCACTGGATATGGCGGGGCTGCTCGTGTAACTACGTAACACTAGCATATGCAGGAGGGCGTACGTAACACACAGTCATCGCGTGGTGGATTTTCAACAAGAATTGCCAGCGTGTAGGAGTATCAATTATAGTGTTTTTTCAAGATGACAGTCTTAACGAATTCTAATGTTTTAATTATTATTTAAATCATTGTTTTAAACATTATCCGTCATTGTCAAGTTTGTACTAAAAATGGAGTACGTTGTTGGTGTCTGTAGTACCAGCACAAGAATGGAAGCATGTTTTCGCCTCACTGGTTTTCACTGCTTCAGTGCTGTTCAGGTGACGCTCAGAAAGCCCCATGCCATTTCACATCACACTCCTGCTAGCTTAACGTTTTCCACCCAGGCGCGGTTTTTAAACACATGTTAAACACATCTTGGTTGTACAACAGTGGTTTATATTTAGGTGAGAGATTTAGCTGCTTCCCCTTTTGTTGGCTGGGAAGCAGGTGGTTTCTCCTCCAAGAAAGCCTTTTCAGTTTCACTATGAGACAGGAAGTGGTAGTAGAGGCTACGACATTTGTGCAATGATCTTTAGCAATGTGTAAAATCACAATAGTGTCTTGAATGAATGAATGAATGCACAAAGTGTCAAAACGATTGCTCTTTCAATCGCTTGATTATTGCACTGATAATCGATTCATCATTCGTCATTTGTCAAGTAAAAATGACTCACTTTCACGTCATTAAATGAATACCGAATCTTGGCTGCTCATCAGACAAAGTTGAAACCGTTTTCTACAGATATATTGTGAAGACAGCGGTTGGTGGCGGCCCCGAGTTGGATGTGCTGCTGAACTTTAAAGGTCGTCGTGAAACACTGAAGGTAATTCTTGTTCTAATCGGATCGTGTCTCCGTCCAGGTCTCTAATGGAGGCCGCCGTAACAGGAAGACCCAGTCCTTGCTGTCCTGTAACCGCAAAGCCCTCGGCTTGCCGGCCAACGTGCCGGCCATCCACCTGCAATTCACCGAATATTATTTTCCAGACAACCCGGAGTTGTTAGGTATGAGGCCGATCTACGTATATAATGTCTGTGTAATAGGAATTAATGCGATGTGTTAGTTCATACGTTAACCAGAAACATTTCCACCGCCTACAGAATATTTTTAACTACTGCATCTGGATTTTAGTGGCAACAATGGCCTTTTATTGGTTCAATATTTACATACTAGAATATGAAAAGTGTCACTCTAGATGTGCCACAATACAAGTCTCGTGTGGTTTCCGTCCGCTGTCATCACTCACACTCCCAACTCCCTCCCCAGTGCCCACCTCTAACCTGTATGCCCAGCTGAACAGCCTGCAGCTCTGTGTGGACCCGGCCAGTGTGCTGTGGATCAACCTGTTTTCGCGGGGTCTACTCCGCACCCTGGACCAGGTCAAAGCCTTCTACCACCTGCAGGACAGCAGCAAGGTGGACGAGCATGTGGACATCCGCATGGACGCCACGCAGCTCAAGGTGAGACGGGCACAACGTCATTCGTTTCGTTGTTCTTAAAATTGGATTCGTTGTTGTGCTCTCTTAAAGGTGCTGTCGGTAAGATTTAAGAGCTATTATTTGAGTGTAATTGGTTAGAAATGGCCTAGCCACCCGTCAGCTATTAGTGAGTGAAATGCCCTGTGAGAATATCCGTCTGCCTCTGTATGAGCCAATTTAGATTGTAGATGCTACCAATCAGGGCATCTCTTCCCTGATTGGTTTGGGGAATCCATCTTGGCTATCAATCACAGCTCTCTTTCTGCTCTCTCTCTTTACAACTCACGAATCCTACCTACAGGCACCTTTTAACATTTTTTGTTATTGTTTTTTTGTTGTTGTAAACCAATGGCTGTTTAATGGTTCAAGTCTCCAGATGTTAACAGTTCATATTGTCTCCTTGTAGCTGATAATCCCCCTGGACTCCTCCATCCTGGACCACCCCGAGCGGCCCCAGTCTCTCAGTGTCCACGTACCCCAGCTGGGGCTCAGCAACACCCCCCACTGCCCCCACGGCACCAGGGCCGACCTCGGCACCACCTACCACAGCTTCTCCGCCTGCCCTTTCTTCCAGCCCTCCGCCTCCCGCTCCTTCCCCAGAGACCAGAGTGTCTTCCAGCCCCTTCCCGCCACCTTGCCTCGCCACGCCAAGGAGGCGGAGCCCCGGCCGGTGAGCGACAGGAAGACCCTCCGCTCCCAGGACGTCTGGTCCCTCAGCCTGTCCCGTGTGAGCCTGGGCTTCGACGGAGCGCGCCACTGCCCCAAGGGGAGAACCCAGCCCTTCGTAGAGCCCTTCGGCATGTCTCTGTGGATGTGTCAGCCCTCGGCTTTCAACGGCTCCTCCCCGGCTAGTCCCAGCGGTGTTAGACACAACGGGGAGCCACACCCCACCTCCTCCACCTCCACCACCACCAACCTGGACAAACGAGAGGAGGACTCCCTGGCCTCCATCCACTTCCTGGCTCAGACGATCACGCCGGTGAGGATGTGGCTCAACCACTACCAGTACGTGGCCCTCCTGAGGATGAAGGACTCCCTGGGCCGCCTGGCGGCGGAGCTGGGCCGGGACACGCGGGACGCGAAGCAGGCCCACGGCCAGAACAGCAACCCTCTGACCGTGTGCCTGGCCCTGCTGGTGGACGCAGTGGAGGTGGGGCTCCTGCTCCCGCCGGCCGCCACGGAGCCGGAACAAGAGGTCCCCCACACCCCGGAGACGGACAGCCCCAGCATGACGGACTCGGACACCTCCCCCGCCCACCGCCCGGTGGTCTTGGAAGACAGCGGGGTAGGGAACGGGGTCGCCAA
Organism: Trachyrincus scabrus; assembly: GCA_900303215.1. NCBI lineage: Eukaryota > Metazoa > Chordata > Actinopteri > Gadiformes > Macrouridae > Trachyrincus > Trachyrincus scabrus. The sequence goes on along the minus strand of OMNO01016929.1, from coordinate 10,213 downwards.
CGCCAACACGGGCGACGGCGGCGGCTTTGAGCAGGAGGAGCCCTACGGCCTGGTGGAGGAGGCCTGCGAGGCGGTGGAGGAGGGGGAGGAGCTAATGTCACCGCCGCTCTCCCCCCCCGCACGGCACCCCGGCCTGTCCCGCGACCCGTCCTCCTTCAGCCTGGAGGGGGAGCTGTCCAGCGCCCTCAGCGCCACCAAGGACGTGACCAAAGACGCCCTCAGTGCCTCCCTGGACTTGACCAAAGGGGCCTTCTCCATCACGAAGGACGCCTTCAGCATGCTGAGCCGGGGCTCTGGAATGAGCAAGCTGTTCTCCCCACAAGCAAAGTGAGTAGCAGAGCATCTCCCGCTAGGCTGGTGGTGGAAGACTCTGGAACCCATGCTGTGCACCACATGTTTTTTGGGGTATTTTTTCCACACTGTTGATTAGCACTCTGTCTGTCTATATATGTTTGCGTGTGTGTGTGTGTGTAGGGAGCTGGCCCAGCGCTCCGAGGAGTCCCCTCCATCGCCGGCTGCCAGCCTGCACCTCCTATCTATGAAGCACTCGCCTTCCCAGCATTCCCTGGACAGCTCCATCCTGGACAGCGGCTTACCCGACGACCGCCTCTCGGTGGCCAGCGATACAAGCGACATTGTCGTCCTCATGGACTCTGGTGCGTGTATTATTATTGTTATTATTATTATTTATTCATAACATTCTACCTTATCTTACCATACACAACCTAGGGCCCCGTGTCCACATGGCATCTTTCTCTGGCAGAAATGCGCTGGCGTGGCGCTGGGAAGCACTGGGATGAAGCAAAACCGTGCTTTGTTGACTGTTTCTACGACAACCAGCCACGTTAGCTCCTTAGCTCCTAGCTTAACATCGTAGCGGTAGCTTGTTATTATACATCCATGAGTGATAAGCAGCATGTGCAAGTGGGGAATTAGACCTCGTCTAATCTGAACTTTCTGATGAAGTTCCGATAGTTTCAACTTGAAGCTCTGAGCGGCTCTCTCCTGACTGGGAACAATTGAAAAAAAGATGCTAGCGCTCAGAAAAAAACGGCCATATGGACACCTAGCCCCTAGTCATACACATGGTGTGCATAATACAGGGTCCAACATGGATACTTAAAAAAAAAAAAAAGTATGAATCAAGAGATGATCTGTACTTTAGACAAGCAATCCTTCATATCCTACAAGTGATCCGACGTACTGTATGTCCCACGTTTGTCCCAGAGTCGGGTCTGGAGTCCACGCGTGCCAACAGCGTCCCGGTGGCCAGCCGGGGCAGCCCTGCCCCGGGGACGGAGGGGGGCTCCTCCGTTGACCTCAGCAGCTCCCTGTCCCAGAGCACCGAGGACGTGAGCGACGGTCTGGTACGTCGCGGTGTTGAGAATGTGATCGTTTCCTTTCTTGTTATACCATACTAGCATTGTTGAATACTTGATTCTGATTGGGCGATGGTGTTTTCAGTAACGGGACGCCTCTGCCTTTTAACGGTTCTGAATCACCGCGCTACAGATCCAACATTAACAGTCACATAGAACTATCCACCACTTGTTTCCTTGACGATGCAAAAACAATATGCTCAAATCACCGAGGAAGAATGTTTTAATTTCAGTCGAAAGTCGATTTAAAAAAACCATTATCGCTATTGATGAAAGTAATCATTGTCGGTAACTGTACAAGCGGAATAAACCCCCGGGTGGGACACCCCGGGCGTGGTTTCACGCCGGTGTGTTTTTGCTGGTCTTTGCAGTCGTCTGTGTTGTTGCTGGTCCTGAGTGGGGTATCGGGGGTGATGGAGGTGAAGGGAGAAGCCCAGGTCGTTGCCCTGGAAGCCCACAACCTCAGCACCGTTCAGATGGGCAACGTCAAGGTGTCCGACCTGCTCTACGGTCTCACGCAAGGTAAACACCCATCGTGGCCGTCCTGTTTGCCTACAAGAAGTGTTTTTTTCATTGACACATTGACTATAGCAGCCAAATGAACGTGTTAAGTAGATCTACATAATTAGTGTCATATGTTTCATATGGTGACCATTGTGCGCTCATTATATAATATTATTTATGTGATATACGTGTTACGTTATATCGTTATTTCTTGAGCTGGCAGGAATACGCTGCGTGCCTTGAAGGAGAGATGGTCCTTCACGTAACTCACGGCACTGCAGAGTTTTAGTTTGCCTGGTTAGAACGGAGCCACGCGGTTCTCTCTCAGAATGACATGAAGTTTTTTAACTCAGAAACAATCGATTTACCTAACGGGAATACTTGCATATGCACGCGTCAGGCCAAAACACACTCTCACACGCGCAAAAGGAGTCTACGTTGACCACCGGGCCGCCCCATCTGTCTCTCTTCTCATGTCAGCACCTAAAAGACCCGAGGCTCCGTCCAGCAGGCGGTGTGCGGCGGTGTGCATGCGGGCCTCTCTGGCTGAGTCTGCGGGCTGTCTGGAGGTGGCCGTGAAGGACTGCCAGGCAGAGCTGCTGGCCTCCACCCTGGCCAACCTGGGGCCCTTCCTGGAGGATGAGCTCGGCGGAGAGAGCCAGCCATTGAGAGTGCACCTGAGCAACATCAGCGTCACACTGAAGGTGGGTGGATGTCCAGAGTGGTTCAACCAAGAGACCGCCAGCATCAGTGGCTGACCAATCGAATGGCCTGTTGTATTATCGCTAAATTCTGCTAAATTTAATTTTGACATTACGCTGATATATGTCATCCTAATATTGCATATGATACCCTCTCAATAAAGTTTTACTCTGGGGGGAAAAAAAATGCCCTTGTTTCCAGGACGATGGCCCCAGGATCTACCCCACGGCCCCCCAGTCTGTCCCCGCTACATTCATCCTGGACCAGGTCCTCCTGGAGCGTGCCGATGACGGGATCTTAAGGCTCAAAGGTGACCGAGATCACTCACGTTATAGTGGTGCTGCTTAGTAGTAGACACTGGTAACGGGTCTTACATTTTAGAATCTTATAATATATTAAGTGAGTGATAAATGACAATTGTCAACATATAAAATGCCACCACCTTTAAAGTCATACAATGGAAAGCAAATGTGACGTTTCCGCTGTTTCCCATTGCAGCTGATGAAGGGAGATGCCCCAGAGAGTCTGTGGCAGGGCTTTCTGGAAATCACACTCCCCAGCGTCAAACCGAGGTAGGGGACAGCCTGAAAGACCGGGCCGACACATTAATTCATTAAGCACTCCTATCCTCCACACTCCTCACATTGTGAAAATGTTCCCGTATCCGACACGAGTCACATGACACTCGCGACACGCGTCGCTAGCGAACACAAGATTGTGTGTGACAGTAGCGAAGGTCATCTGTCCTACGCAAAGCGTATTGTTGAAGGTCATCGAATCAAATAACTACAGCATTTTGAGGTTTAATCGTATGTTGCGGACGAGGAAGGTCTGGGTGGAGTGTGCATGAAGGGGGAACTAGGAAAGAGACCGAAGTAGATGGACGGGTTTCCAAGACTATGGGGAGAAACGACCACGAGGTGGGCTAGCCTACCTAGCGAGCAGGTGCGTCAGACCAGACCGAGGAAGAACTATAACCCCCTATCACTCCTAGCACATACTTGCTACTTTTTTTAAATTAAATGTCTTACTATATGTATTGAATATCTTGCTGATTTTATTTAATATGTTGCTACCTTTTTGTTAAATATCCTTTAAACGTCTGTTGATGGTTCCGGGGCGTCTCTGAACAGACATCCTCTAATCGCATTTGAATTGAAAGAGACTTGTGCCTCAAATGCAGCTCCATTAACTCTGCCCCCGTTTGTTTGACACTAACAAACCGCAGACGGACTTAATAGCCAGCGTGTTGTGAGACGAATTGGATTAGACTGGTCGCAGTAGGCCAGCCTCCCCCCATCGCTTCCCTGCTTCCCATAAGCTCATCTTCAGTCGTGTGTTGGTTTGGGAACTAACCGGGTGTCTGCGTGTTGCAGGGTCCCGAGTCCCTGGAGTCCCAGCTGTCTGACACCCAGGCCGCCCTCACCCAAGCGCTCGGCGACAGAGAACTGCTCCTTCTGGAAATCAGAAAGCATGACCCCATGTTTAGCCTCTAAGTTCGTGGTCAGACCTCTTCACTGCACCTGGTCAGACCTCTTCACTGCACCTGGCGGAGCGATCCTGAAGTGGAAGCCAGAAGCCGGAAGCCCTTTATTTATGGAGATGGAGAGATTCTAGGAAAATGTGAATACCTACTTCTTTTGTTACAACGCTCCTGAGATGATTGGGGCTCCATGCTAACCGGAGCACGCTAACTCAGCGGTACACGGCCGGTACTGCCCCTCGGCGTTGCAACCGTTCTTTGGACTATGTTGGTGTGCACAGTATAACGTTGTTCACGTGGATTCAGTGGTCGTTAATGGAGCATGCAACGTCCATTTCCCAACTTCAAATAGTAGTTGTTTAAGTGTAGATTAGTTTAGCTTAGTAACAAAACACATGCCAAAACTTGTCACATGCACTAAGACACTGCCAGAGAGCGGCCCGTCCACTAGTTTGTGTTCTCATCCGTGAGTCTTGCAGTCTGGCTTCGTAAAGGGCCTCATGTATCATTCATCTGCCTGTTTTACTAAGGAGCTCTCTCTATATAAAGCACAGGGTCGGAGCACGTCTAGCCAACGGCCCCTTTTCAATGGCAGCGTTTGTACAATGTTTTTCTCCTGCTCACTTGCCCAGTGTTGCTCTGTTTTAGCGAACGTAGCGTAGAAGGTGAAGACCGCCGGTGTATCGGTGCTGAGATTCTGCAGACCAAAGCAATGGGACTCACCCGTTTTAATGTTTGATGTTAACGGGAGTCTACAGCCACTAATGGCTCAACAGAATATATTGTGAGCAGGAGAAAGGCATTGTAAGACGTCGCCTATGGTTGTCAGGGGATGTTGGCAATAACATTAACGTAACTGTTTTTTTTTTGTTGATGGATTAAGCGTGATTACTAGAGTAGAGTAGATCAATACGTGTAATGAAGTTTAGAGTAGTTATTTTTTATTCAAGGTACTCAAACAGACATTAATATTTGAATAATCGTCATTATCACCAGAAGCGGACACTGGTCCTGAAGTGGGTGTTAATGTACTAGTAAATTAATGGTGAAAAAAATAGCGATGCACTTTGATAAGAATTTTTAAAAAAGAAGGAAAAAAAAAACGATAACACTGCTTTATATGGGAGAGAAAATGTCAACGCAAGTATTTTGTTTCACCACCGGGATTCTCCCTTTAGCTGTTGCCCAGCGTCATTTAGTTTCGAAGAAAATGTATGAATTGTGGTTGTTGTTGTTGTTGTTAACAGTATTCAAGCTGTGTTTGGTCACCATGAAGCCCAACACACAAACCCTTTGTCGCCTCAAGCAGAACCGGAAAGAATCCAGCCAGCTGTTCACTTGAGCTCGTCGATGCCTCTGTGTGGCATTGCGGGAGCAGACTCCCAGGATTACCGTGTTTCCGGTGTGTGCTCCGTGTACAGATCAAAATGAACCAGGACCCGTGTGTGTGTTTGTGCTGTGGGCTCGCTGGTAGTTTTTGTTTAAATGTTACCACAGGCCCGTCTTTCTGTCCCGATTTGACGAGGCAGTGTTGAAGCCATATATCAATCAAAAAATGAAGTTGAGATCAACAGTTGTCAATGTGTCACTGCCTACGGTGTGTTTGATCAAATTGTGCCAGTTAATTGTCACGTTTCCAGTTTGTAACTGTCACCCCAGTGGGTTCAGTCAATGATTGGTTGGTTTTGTTTTTTATTTGTGTTCTTTTGTGACTGTAGGGCGACCGTTATCTTTAGTTAGTATTATTATACAAAAGGACATTTATTTATTTTACTTTCAGTGTATGGGGCAGTATTCTTCACTGAGCCTTTTAAACAAAAAAAAAATCTTTATTAATTTGTACTTTTTGGGGAGGCAACACTTGGATGGCATTATTTTTGCACCATTTGTGTATCACCTACTTGGGTACTTGGGAGACCCCTGGTGGTCGGGATGTGACACTGCATTCCACCTTAGGAGCGCTTGCTTGGTTTGCCGTGGTACATGGTGTAATGAACTCAAAAAAAAACGTGGAACGTAAAATACTTGAGCAATAGGGTGATTTGACAAAAGCCGGAGAAAGAACAGTTATGCTAAACACGATGAGGGGAAAAACTAAATGAGACGATATCTCTAAATGCATAGTTTTTCTTTTGATGTTTACATTTTGCATGTCCTTGGTAGACGAGGTTACAGTGGTGAGCATTAAATGTGATTCAATGTCTCATTTGCCAACTTGGCAAACCGCTTGGCTGAGACGCTGCTGTGTTGTTTACCAATCCAGAGTCCTGCCCAACGGGTCCATGAAAAACAAAATGAGAACACTGACTTCACATGTTGTGCCTTGTTCTCTCCCGGTGGTTCATTTGCAAATGTTTGTGAGTGGTGACGCATGTATAGAAATGATTGTTTTGTGCTTTATGCCTTGTGGATTATTTGCACTTCTGTGTCACATTTGGAAATTGCACTTCTTTTAATGTGAATCACCTTTTAAAAAAAAGTCCTGTGATAACTACCTTCCATCAACTGTAAAATACCTGATGTATTTTGTTATTTGTTCAGAAGTATTTACATTGGATTTTGTATAATCGCCTAATTAGAAATTGGTTCTGTGAACCAAAGCAGTGTGAAAATATTTTAAAACAGTGAAAATAATAAATTGGTTACTGTACTTATTTAGTTACATTTTCCATATAGTTGGGTCACGATCAATCCAGATCGATGTTAATATATGATTTAATTAAAATGCTTTTTATGTGGCAAACCAACTGCAACAACATGCAGATTGTTTTGCCTACCTTAAAACACAAAACAATATTTACAAGCAATGCAACACATCTGTCTCTGAAACAGGATCATCTGTATAATCGGTATGTAACAAATATAACAAGTTGTGACTAAAAAAAATGACGAACTGAATTTAAACACGGCACATTTACATTTTACACATCCTCTGTGGCTGGTGTTCGTTCTGCCGTTAAAGTCTTTGCCTGCCTCCACAGAAGTAGGTAATCACGGTTTCCTGCTGGGGCTGGCCACGTCTCGTCTTCGTTGAATACTTAAGAAAAATAAGATGGAAAGGCAACGACTCAGTGGAAGAGAATGTTCTTGTGCTTCGTGTTGGGAATCGGTTCTCGACTCTTCAACCGTCTCACTGCCTCCCTCATATGCTTGGGCTGCAGCGGTGGTGTCTCTCCCCACTTCTCACAAACATCCAGTGCTGGAAGGAGGGGCAGGGGGGGAGAGAAAGGGGAACTCACTGTAGGGTTTGTACATCAGAATGCATCATGGGATTTTATATCGAGAGGACTCGAGTTGTAGTACTGTAAAATACTAAATCAGTGTAATTATACTGTAAGCTAGGCTAACGAAAACTTTGTTTCGCCACGTCTTTCAAGCGTTAATCTAATGTTAATAATGAAGACCACTGCAATGACGTTTTTTTATTTATACATGCCACTCACCTTCCTCAACAATTTCTCCTGCGAAGACCTTGGAAATTCCCGACATGGCAATCACCACATTCTGAGATACTGATGATCCTGTTATGGACTGGATTAGCTAACAAACAAAAACAACAGTACAAAATGTGACATCCGTCCAACGACGGCCATGTGTGTATATCTGTGAGAATGGTGTACGGTCAAACTCCTCACCCTCTTGATGGCGGCCTTGGGGAAGGCAGAGCGTCTGTACATCTCATAGCGGTTCAGCTGCTCCTCAGAGAAGGAGGAGACCAGAACTCTGTAAAGAAAAACAAAGCACAGCTGGGTGGCATGTGGCTGGGACAGCAGTGGTTCCTTGTCTGGCCCGTGACCCCATTTCTAGACTTTTGTGCGTCTGCTTCCACGCAAATAGTTTTTACCCGATCAACATCTGCCGGTAATATCGACGTCCCGGCGAACGCAATCGCATCGCTCTACTACACACTAAGTGATTAGTAGTAGTTGGACTGGACTAGGGGCTCGCTGGGACCACACATCAGCCGGTCATTTCAACTGGTGTTTTGATGCGGGGGAATCTCAAGCTTACTGCATCTTCTGAATTTCATCCTCATCCACTTTCTGCCGCTTTTCCTTTTTCTTCTCCGGTTCTACTTTCAGTCTTTTGCTGGCAGGCTCGCCCGATGTTCCTTCCTCGTCATCCTCTCCTGCTGCCGATTCCTTTTTAAAAATACACACATTACAATTACACACATGAAGATAGATGGGAAAGAAACATGACTGACATTACTACTGTAAAGCTAATATCTAAAATAAAGCGCTTGGTTATTACATTTCCTGTCTGGGATTAATTAAGTACACCTTATTACAAGCTTACTACAAGCTCTGCTTCAAACGTGAATCATAATACTCTGCCAATGATCAAGTCTAGTCCCGGTGTCTTTCATTAGGAGCATGCGTGTATGCAGCATGGCGGCTCACATTTTTAGTCTCCTCTTTTGGCTTCAATTGGCCCGCAGAGTCTTTGCTGGCATTTCCTGATGTAGAGGCGCCTTCCGTGTCCTCTGGTCTGGTCTGTTCATCGTTGGCTGAAGACGTTGCCTTGGGTAGCAGCTCTGTTTTGATCCTCGCAGGGTCTGCCATTCTCTGCACAATTGTGAATGTGAAAATGCAATATTGTCATACATGAATCACATTTAGATTAAATTATTTGAATTAACAAATCTGCTAGACGGCAGACGTTTTCTCTGTTCCCCACAAGGATCTGGTTTCCAACAAGAGATGACACAGATGGCACAGAACCAAAAACGGATGTATTTCGTGAGACCCTGATCATGTAGAGATCCTTAGTTTGCATATAAAACAAACTGTTGATGACAACTTTCCTTCAGCCACTAATTTGGTTGAAGCCAGTGCACGACCCTTGTGGTCATTCTAGTGCTGTTTCCTCAGCTAAGAAATATAAACCAAAAACCGTGCAGTAAGTAACCAATGAAAACAGTGCATGTAATAATCAATACCATCATTTCTTTCTGCATTTTGCTTTTCTATGACACAGGCCACGTGCTACTCCGTCTGGGACGAGTGCAAAATTCTGCAGCAAGACTTCTGGCCCCTGGCCAGCAATCAAAACTGAGAGAATCACTCTCCCCAATTACACACGAACACTTCTATACACTTGTGAAGTCCCCAGAGGCTATTAATTAACTGATAAGAATCTCTTATCTCCTCTACATTATAAATTCAATTGCAGTTTGCAGACAAAAGAGCATCCATCAAGGTTACTTTTCACTAAAGCCCTAATGTTCTGCCACAGTATGACACGTCTCCCAATGCATGGCTGTGATTACTGCCTATCTCTTCAGAATAGACAGTTTGTGAAGAGATAAGTTGCCTTGCCTTTTATGATAGTGTGTGTGTATGATTGATTGAACAGTAGACCTATAAGCTATAGTTTTAGCGGATCTGATGTGTTTAATCAAAGGGTGTACATCCCAACAACCCTTACAGTAGAAGGTTTTTTTGTAAGTTAGATTCTGATTCTGATTAAAATAGTGTGTCTAATATAATGCTGTATTTATATATTCATTTACCGCGAAATACACTTAGAGCATTTGGTTAAAACGTTTTTAAATAGCCAGGATACATGCTTTGCATTAATGCATATATACGTGGAAAGTTGTTCTGGAAAACATTTGCAACACGTCTTGCACCTAGAGCGATGTCAACAACAACGATGCAGATGCTACCGCCGTATGTAGCTTCTGAAGCTAACAGCTCTCTACATAGTATACTTTCCTGTGTCCGTAAAATAACTACAACATATAAAAGCACTCATAAAGGTTGTCATACCAAATCCCAGGCAAATGCTTCATGCGGATATAATGTAGCTGGTTAATGTTGAGGATATTGTGAAAGGAAATGTCTAATTTAACCAGCTAGCTAGCTTGAGTGTGGCTGCAGACTGAGCCGCAACACTTCCGTTTCCTGTTTGTATGAACTTTATTGTCCATACAAGTGACAATTTTAACAATCTCATTCGATTCGATACGTTGTATTTATTTGTATAATAATACTCGTGCGTTTTATATCTATATACGTATGTATATATATATAATAATAATAATAATAGTAACGGCATTATTATGTATTGTTATTTTCACGGGATTTTTGTTACTTTAATTACTTTACAGTGTTGGTTTACTAATATGCATATCAGTCGA